>PVJD01003617.1:0-158414 GCA_004026545.1 Mormoops blainvillei | reverse complement strand
AAGAAAGAGAGAGAGAGAGAGAGAGGAAAGAAAGAAAGAAAGAAAGAAAGAAAGAAAGAAAGAAAGGAAGGAAGAAAGGAAGGAAGAAAGAAAAAGAGAGAGAGAAAGAAAGAAAAGAAAAGAAAAAGAAAGAAAGAGAGAGAAAAAAGGAAAGGAAGGAAGAAAGGAAGGAAAGAAGAAAGGAAGAAAGAAAAATCCCTGCTGCTTTTTTTGGTATGTTAAGTAGAGCCAGACCACGCATGCATAGACCTTCACTCACTCGAATTCTTGTCCTCATTCCTTCTTTTCCCCTCACCCCCTGCCTTCTTCCATTACTGAGGGACCAAAGGGATCCTTCTAACTTTCCAGCTGCAGGTTTTGTTTAATTAAATAAGGAACTTCTACGCCATTAAGTCGGACCTGTTCATGATCTTACTGCTTTTAAGCCACACTGAACCCAAGTCTCTATGCTTTTTCCCATCCTTTGAGATTCAACTTGAGCTCCTCTCTGTGTGTATGTAGGTAGCAGGCCATCTGTTATTTCTGCCTGCCAGCATTCCTTCCCTCATCTCTTGCTAAGAGTGTCCTAATTTTTCTGTGGGAAACCACCCCTCCCCCAATTCATCCAATCTTGGTAGCTCTGTCAATTAAGGTGTCACCTCCTCTCCTGGCACTCTCAAGCTTAGCCAAACAGACTTCCTGGGATTTGAATATAGAAATCAGTGAACCAAGTATGGAAAATGGTTGAAGCTGATGCATTCTGGGAGAGTCAAAGAAGCCAACACATTCACGGTGAATGTTTTTCCTGAGGCCATGGATTGTTGGGGAGTTTACTGCAGATATGATAATTCCCAATTTTTACTTTTTCTTAGATTCAGTAAGCTCTCATTAATCTTTCAGTAAATTATTTTTAATTTTCCCTGCAATGTTAACATAATTAGTGTTGGTTACTTGCAATTAAAACAAACAAACAAACAAACTTAACTGATAAAATCTTGCCTCTTAAATAACTAGCTTAATTTACTAAGGCTTTGATATGTTGTACTTCAAAGGCTCTGAGCGAGCTGTGTAGATTTTGTTACTTAACATGGAGTAAATTTTTCTCTAGATGTGTGCTTTTTCTAATCACAAACTCTAAGGTTGGAATACAGCAATTCATGTTGCAATTTATCCGATAACCAGCATCTTACCTTTCTTTAGCCTTTTTTTTTTTTTTTGAGGAGTAAGTAAATAGATATTTGGTCCAAAATTTCAAACCAGGATCCCTTTCCTATTTGCTTTAAACTTTACAAGAAACTCTCCAAAGATTCACCTACGGGAAATAGTTCCTTTACCTAATTGCATGGCATCTACATAAAAGTAAAATTCTGGAGTGAAAGTGCTATGTACCCAGGAGGTCTTTCGAAAATGCGAAATGGTCATTGGAGAGGGTAATTTATTATATACTCATATCCTTTAGTGTTAACACTTCCAGTTTAATTACTTTATCCAATAGTAGTATAACATAGTCAAAATCAATGGTATGTAATGGTACGGCCAATAGCATGTGAGCAAATGTGCCCGATATGATTTCCATTTTCTCCTCCTCCCTGCAGAGTGGATTGTAGACATGATGGCTGGAGCCCAGGAAGCCATCTCGTGCCATGAGAAGGAACCCGCACACGAGGAGGATGGAGCAGCAAGAGAGGCAGGGCCTGAGTCCACGGTGCCCTCATGAAGCTGCTCTGACCGCTCTGGGCTTCCAAACTCTTTTTGTATATAAAAGGGAAATAAATTCCTATCTTAATTAAACCATTGTTGCTTGGATTTTCTGTCAGTTGCAAATACCGTATTCCTAAACCCTAACTGATCGAGTTAGGTATATGTCACCCTGCCTTCTTCAATATGTAACAGGATGAATTACATTTAACTAACCAACAACAAAAAAACTATGAAACACACATGTTGAATATTAAACGTGCTCATTATAGCTAGTCACTGAATATTCCTAGTGGGATAAGACTTGAGATTCACCTCCCCACACCCTCTGAAGCTACACCCCTTCCTTGACGGACAGGGCAAGGCCTCACCCAGGCTTGGATCTCCTAGAGCTCCCTGCAAGGCTTGAACTTTGCTCTTGTTCAAGGTCATATAGTTTGAATCCTGACCCTACCACGACTTCTCTGCTCTTTGGCCTTGGGAAATTTACTGAACCTCTTAGTGTCTCGATTTCCTCACCTATAAAATGAGAATAACTTTGTAGAGTTACTGTAAGAATTAAATAAAATAATACATGTAAAGATCTTGGTGCCTAAGGTATAATTTCTCAAGCAGTATTAGTAAAAATTATGCCTATTACTTCACTCCAAAAGAGAAAGTTTGAAAGTCATGAACACCTTGACCAGGGACAGCTCTGCCACTGGAGGAGATGAGTAGACGGGGGCCTTGATGAAGCGCTGTTCTTCCAACCGTCACACAAAACCAAGCTCCAGTTTCCTGACAGAAAAAAGGAAGCTACCAAGTGCAAAGAGACGTATCATCTCCATTTCTCATTCTTTTAACTGCAAAGAGCTTTGCCTCTGCTAGGTCCAGTTTTCTCTATAGCGTCCAGGAGGGTGGCAGCCATGTCTCCCTGACAGGGGAGGTACTGGCAGTTGACAAGGGCTCGTTCACTTCCTTTGTCTACTCCATCTGAGCTGGTGGGACTCCCCTAACTGACCAGGCTCTATCAGGCTATCATGCCCAACCAAGTGCACTGAAAAGAAGCCACAAAGCCCTCCCCCGACTGGCCCAGAGAAATGCTGTCTCCTCAGCCTTCAAGGACACCCCTGGGCTTCCTGAAATGAGAAATGTGCCTGCAATGTTTTACAGCTAGGTAACACCTTTAAGAATATATATATATATATATATATATATATATATATATATATGCACACATACATACATGTCCTGGTTTGTGTGGCTCAGTGGATTGAGCGCCAGCCTGAGAATTGAAGTGTAGCCAGTTCGATTCCCAGTTTAGGGAACAGGGTTGTGGGCCAGGTCCCCAGTAGGGGGAGCGCAAGAGACAACCACACATTGATGTTTCTCTCCTTTTCTTTCTCCCTCCTTTATCCTCTCTAAAAATAAATAAATAAAATCTGTTTTAAAAATATATAATATTCTTATGTATATTCTTATATATAAGAACATATTCATATATTCTTAAAGAGCTTTCATCACCTTATGGAGTAATCTTTAAGGATTTATCTTATTACGGATTTTTAAAGTATCCTTGTTGATAATCATACTTAAAACTACAGAAGACATGGCAAACAATTCTCAGTGAAATTTTCTTTCTGGTGGATATAAAATTATGATGGCAGAGAATGGAGGATTTGAAGGATTTGAGCTCCACGACTTTTTTTCCCTAAGGAAAAAAGAATTTGGCCCTCATTGAACAATGTCTCTTGGTGGCTTTGCATCAGTTCCTTCTCACTGTTATCTGATTTGCGCAAAGTTACCAGGAAGACAAGATTACGGTGCCCACACTCTTCAATCTTTCTGGAACCTTGTTTGTATCTCTCTGTCAACAGAGTGAAGAAAAGATAGTGTTTCCTTTGGAGCAGCCCACGGCTCCTGGCGTGCTCCTTAATTAGTGCCTGTGACCAGTTAGGCTTGTTTAGATTCCATTGCACACATTTACCAGGAAACGCGCTCCTTCTCGGCTGCCGTGGTACGCGCCAGCTGTCTTTACTCTCTCAGGGCCCAGTTCACAGACCCCGAAGTCTGTTATGAGCACAAATGTCTGAGAGCGGGCATTTGCTTATTTATTTTCTGCTTAGGAGACAACTTTCCTACCTCTCTGCCATTAAAAATAAATAAGTAAATAAACAAACACCCAAACAAACACAACAGACAAAAAGCAGAATATCTCACTTCCACCTAAACTAAACTAAAACTTTGCCTCATGTGAAAGCTGAACCTCTTTTTGGTCAAGAAAATACTGCCCTTCTCTTACAGATAATAAACTCATCCCTAAATGCCACTCTGAAGTCTAAACATCCACAACAAAGGGACAAAGAGGGTAGGGGTTCAGACAAAGAGGTCATTATTTCCACTGGTCAAGCCATACACATTCCATTTTTTATGTGAGCGTTGATGAATGGCACTAGAGTCCATCTCCTCTTTTCCTAAATGTGTCAACAGGAGGGTCTGCAGACAGTGATTGCCCATGCACCTGGGTGCATTCCCTTCATCCCAATATTTGGGGCTACAGGGCACATGGCTATCCTCTTCAAGGTTATG
The DNA here is from genome assembly GCA_004026545.1 of Mormoops blainvillei. Lineage (NCBI taxonomy): Eukaryota > Metazoa > Chordata > Mammalia > Chiroptera > Mormoopidae > Mormoops > Mormoops blainvillei. The sequence continues at coordinate 154,169 of PVJD01003617.1, read as the reverse complement.
AGGAATTGGATGCTGGCGGTGATTTGGGGTGACTCCCGCTGGGTGCCTGGGCTCTGTATTCCCGCTGTAACTTATGCACATCGTATTATTACTTCTGTTTCGATGCTTTAATCATTGCATAACCCAGTACATATTACCGTTTTGCACATAGAGTGAGTGGGAAGTCAATTAATGTTTAATAATAGAAAACAGCACTTTGTATATGTTTATTAACTTCCAGGCACTGTCCAAATCCTTTGCAAATATTAACTAGTTTCATGTTCACGGCAACCCTCTGGAATAGTTGTTATTATTGCTCCTGGTTATAGATGAGGGAACTGGGATGTGGAGAAGCAAAGCAATTGGATCCTGTGTGGCAGAGCTGGGACTGAAACCCAGGAATTCAAGTTCCAGAGGGTATGGTCTTGAGCACCAAGCTATTCTTCCTTTCTCTGCCCAGCCCCCAGACTTATATACCTCATCTGACCAGGTCGTCCTAAGGTCCCTTCTGTTTCCATAGAGTACTCTTTTAGTCTGGCCTCCCAGGTAACTGATGGGGCAAAGAGATTCTCCCATTACCAACTACCCTTCCTCCCCCAAATGTTCCTAGGGCTTAAATTCCTAATAAAATTACACAAGGGAGCATGGAACCATGGTTTGCCCTTCTTCCAAAATAAGGTTTCCATAAAAATACAACTATGAGAACAAACAAGAAAATGGTACATGGTCCCAGTTCTTCCAGCATCATTTTAATAGAAACTTAGGTCACGTGTATCATAAGGATTCCTAGAGTTCCATTCAAGGGCTGGACCTCACCCGCGATGAACCAGCTCAGATAGCGGGGAAGGTGTGATGGCACAAAGGGCCATTACTGAGACGTGAGAGACCAGGTGGTGCAGGCTCCATCCTGAGCCAGCCACCAGGAAGGCGTTACAGAGCCAGGAGAGGGAAAAGAAGTGCAGACTGTAAATATGTATGTGTTTTCCTCGAGAAGCAAGACTATGAAGGAAAGGATAAAAGGGTCAAGAGCAACACCTGGGACACGGAGAGAAAGAAAGATGTTCGTAACTATAAGATAAACATGTCTGTAGTTTGCAGAGAAGTAACCTGTTAATAGTGAGAGGCAGACGGTACCAGAGAGAGATAATGTATAAAATGTGAGTCTGGCCCTAGTTAGACAGGCGAGCGTGAGATGGAGACACGCCATCTTGAAGTGCAGGAAGGGCACCTTTTCCTCTTACAAAGATGAAGTGGGAATGGGCCCCGTGTGGCCTCTGATGATTCACCCCTCAGAATGGAATCTTGAGGTCATGGGCATAGAAGCCAAAACCATCGTTGGGGCATTCACACATAATAGTTCCTCCAGGAAAAAAAATCAAGGAAAAGCTGCAAAGTGTTAGTGGTTGCCGTTGGGCATTTAAAATGGGGTGCCAGTTGCTACAAACACTTACAGATAAAAACATGCAAGTCTGGAGAATGGGATCCGAAACAGCCAATGCTGCCCTCAGTCATCTGGGTCCCCAAAGAAAATGTGCGTGAGAAAAGGAAGCAAGGCAAGGTGATACTTTTTTTTTTTAATTCCATGAAAGTATATTAAACACTCTCTATGTGTCAGGAACATGCGCCAGCGATACAGCAATGAGCAAAATAAAGTCCCGCTCTCATGGGATTTACATTCTGTCTCCAAATTCATCAGGAGAAGTGACCTCAGGTGATCAGCTCGAGCTGCCTGTCCTGCCTGCCCCCATCGCAGAGACCACCCTGACGTGTGACAATGACTGCACCTGCTACTCTCCGTGGCAGGCAAGAGAAAGTGAAAGGGGCCGAATATTTGCCCCTCACCATGAAAGCAGAACTGGGAAGGGCCACCTGTCCTAGCAATGGAGGAGGGGAGGAAGCTGCCCACAGCCCGGCCGTGACCTGGAGATGCAGAGGAGGGGCTGTGGTTGGGCCTAATCCCCTGGGCAGTAGCCCCAGATCTAGCATCCTCTCTCACCTCCAGAACCCGAGAGAGATCAGTCAGAGTCCTCACCCACACATGCTAGGGCCCTGGCTATGCACGGCAAGGAAGCTAAAGCATGCAGGCAATGGCCACTCAAATGCCCTAAAATTGGACCAATCTATAAAAACTCCTCTAGCGGAAGTGGAGAAAAGTTGGGAAGAAAGAAAAGAGGGGCCATGACTTTACTAGCACCCAGAAACCAAAGTTCACCCTCATTTTGTCCTGTCTCCTGTTAACGCATGTGTTTGGCAGCCACACCAGTGGCCCACAAATCTTCTGACAAAAGATCTCATGGGGGACTTGCACACAACTCGTGACGCCATTTCTCCGTTCTTACTGCCATTCTTATATTGTCTCCTGCAACCAACCAATAGGCAGTCTGAACCCACAAATACCTTCTAAATATCTTTTTAAAGCCTCTCAATTCTGTTATCCAGCCTATGAGAACAGCATTCTCCCAACTAATAGTAATATAAAAGGCTTCAAGTTGAGAGAGAAAACAGGAGATTGCCCATATTTTTACATTTTATAGGAGGAGGTCCCATGACCTCCTCCTAAGGGTCAATTAATGTGCTACAGAACTTGGAGAAGCATTTTACTTATTAGGTCACCAGTTTATTATAAAAGGGTATAACTTAGAAACAGCCAGATGGAAGATGCATCAAGTAAGGTGTGGGGAAGGGTGAGGAACTTCCCAGATGAGCCAATCTCCCCCAAATTTCCATGTGTTCATTGGTCCAGAAGACCTCTGAACCTCTTTTGGGTTTTTATACTCATGCTTGCTTAAATCACTGGCCACTGGCAATCCATTCAACTTCTCCCACTCTTGAGGTCAAGGGATGGGACTGAAAGTTTCAACCCTCTAATCACATGGTTGGTTTCCCTGGCAACCAGCTGCCATCCCTAAAGTATCTAGGTGCTTTCCAAGTCGCCTCATTAACATAATAAAAAACACCTTTGTAGCTCTCCTCACTTAGGAAATTCCTATGATTTTAGGAGCTCTGTGTCAGAAAACAGAAGGAAGACCAAATGTGTATTTCTTCTTATAAATCATGATATTACAGTAGTTCTCCCAGAGATTTAGCAATTACAGTCCTGTATAGATGGCTTCCTGCCCCTGATAAATTACTACTCAGTAAGAAATTCTTGGTAAGTCCAAAACACCTAACAGAGCATCTTGTATGTATTTGCAAGTAATAGCCATTTTCATTTTTAAAACTACATATACCTTGTTTATCTTATAGAGGATTTCCACAGGTGGCCTCTGCAGGTTGATTGATTGATTGGCTGATTCATTAAAGGTCTTGCTCATTTTTATACTTTAAAAATTGGGAATTCATACAGTATGAAAGGCCCTCCGTAAATGAGGCAGATCACTACTGCCAATCTACTCAAACACAGGATGCGAGTTTTTAGGTAAATTACAGTATCGCATATACCCTTTTTCGTTGCACAGGTGTGGAATCTGAGGTTAAGTTTCCTCCTCCACCTATAACACACATAATCAAACAAATATAGAACAAATAATAGGGAAGTAAGTTATAGATGGTCCTTTAGAAGTCAATTTTATCTGCGCATCTAACCATAAAAGCAGCATCTGCTCTGCTAAATACAGGTGTTTTATATCCTTGTCATTAATTGGAGGGGACATTATGTCATCATACATCAACAGTTAAGGTTGGTTAAAGTGCCACTTATCTCAGGTGCTGTCATTAATCAGGTTCTTTTCAGTTTGGGGACTCCAGAGACTTGGCTCAAAGCTGCTCGATGTGAATGGATTTTCCCTGTGGGTTTAACGTGTCTTTTTATTATCATTTTGAATGAAAACCTTGGGACCCAGACATAAGTGGCAATTAAGGTAGTTGTCCTGATGCTTCAGTGAAGAGAAATATTTCCCCCCATCATCTTTACTCCCCCCACTCCCCCAGGCTGCCACCAAGTAGCCACTGTAGAGAGAGAGGCACATCAACCAAGCTGTTGTCCCATCATGCCTTAACCCATTCGTGGATTTCACCAAGTCAACTGCAGGGCATGGCACTTAAACAGAGCTGGCAGGTGGCAGGACCCTGTGGGAAGCAGTACCTCCTCTTTCTGCCTGGCACCCACATCACCCCAGTGCCTTCCGAGCGACCCCTAACCCACAGTGTGATGTCCAGTCCAGACAGGCACTCAGGATACAGTCTTCTTTAGTCTCTACTTTCACTGAAAATTCCTGTCCTTTATCCCATTCCTTCAAGTCCATTGCAGGTGCCATAAGTTGTTTTAGGTTATGTTGTCAGGGACAATAATGGTAATTTACAAAAATATTGGCCTTTCTACTTTCATCACCCTGACTATAGAAATTATGGTAAAATGTTCAGGCTTTGGGTTGATAATCCAGGCAGGGGACCATTTGGTTCACATCAAATTCTAACTCAGGGAGCCCCTGCTCTGCTCCGAAGATAAAATTCCCTTCACAACCCAAGTTGGGTGTCTGATTGTCTCAACGTGTGCAAGAGACTGGAAGGATAAGAGATGGGGTGCAGGAAGGTGTTTTCACCCTTCATTCATTTATTCGTTCACTCAGTGGATATTTTATTGCCTGTGAGGCACTGGGCTAGAAGTGGAGGATTCAAGGATGATCAGAAACAGACACAGCCCTTGCTCTCAAGAGTTTATAGTGTAGATGGGATAAAAATAAACCAAAGAGCAACTTTAAAAAAATGTAAATCCACCTTGCCCCACACCAATTCTTATAGCCCACTGAAAAGGAAAAAGGAGACAGAGGAGGAAGAGAAGAAAATACCCTTTTCTTTGGAGTCCAGTTACTATTCTAAAGCTTTAGGTGCATTTTCCAATTTGATTTTCACAACAAACCTCTCGTTAGCCTTATTTTATTAATGGTAAACTGAGACACTCAGAGGTTTAATAACATCCTCAAGTCATCAGCTTAGGGGGACTATAGCCGAGATTTGAGTCCAGGTCTACCCGGCTTCAAAGTTGATTCTTTAAACTCAGTGCACGAAAATGATGACCCCATCCTCCCTGGGCCAATACCATTTAATAGCACGTGCTGTCTCTCAGCCAAGCCTTTGACAAGTCCTGTGCAGTGGTCAGGATGAGTATGAGTGCAGAGAAGGGCGGATCTTGGCATGAAGGGTCCGGTGAATTGGCGCAGTTGAAGACACGGGGAAGAATTTGCACAGGAGCCCAGAGTTATACCTGGCTGTTCCCTGTCATTTTTCCCCTTTTTTTGTCTAAATAAATTGTCAGTGCCTGAGGACTGGAGCAATGGGGGTGGTATCCTACCTGGAGATTTAAGGTTATGTTAAGGGTTTTCGAAGCCCTTCTTAAGAACATCCAAGCTCTACATTATTCTCAGCACCACCTGGGGGCACTACATTTTTCAGTTGGCCTCCACTGAGACATGCAAGATGCCCAGCTAGGAATGAATCCTGCTGATCCATCCCAGGCAGCTTTGAAAATATAAAGAAAACAAGAAAGTTACCTGCCGACATATTTTAATCACTAGTTATGCGAAGTGTGTAAGTTAAGCTGATGAAATGCCTTTATGTACTCCCTTCAGTGAATTATAAGAAGTCGCATATCTTATTATATTCCCTAGAGAATTATTACACTTTATATTCTTCACCTTCTTATAAAAAGGGTACACTACTTTCCTGGCATTCATTTACATGCCTTTGATAAATTACTGTAACCAGATTAGGGAGATAAAACAACCAGTCTATTAATTACAATGATTATTATTTAATGGAAAATGGGATTCTAGGCAAAGTGTGTAGTAAGAAGAAAGCTTAGCAATGCATTATAGAGATGTGGTATTTTATCTTAAAGAGTAAGATAAGTGTCCAGACTGAACAATCTAGAGAATATGTTCATTAACTCTGCAAGATTTATATGTACAATTGACCATAATATTTTAAACACTATTTGCTTGATTTGGTGGAACATGAAGAACAAGAAAAACTTCAATTTCATTTCAATTAAATTAAGTCTCTCAATGAACGTGTCAAAAACCAGGCTTACTCAGCCAGGTAAGGAAGCAGAGGGTTGAACAATGACTTTTTTTTTTATTATTAAACAAATTTTCATCTGAACTCAATAGTGTTGTTTTTTTTTTAATGGTAGGGGTTGGGAGGAGAGCTTCCCCCACATCACTTATCCTAATAATTAACCTCAAAAATAACCAAAAGTATGATTTTTGTATAAATATTGATATTTTCTAAAAGAAAAGCTTAACATTGTGGTTAAATCCTGACTCAGCCACCAGCAGACAATGGATCTTTCCTCACCTCCCTTAGCAATAAAAATGAGAACAGTTGTATCTGCCTTCACAGAGTTACATGGATTAACACAGGGCTCTGCAAACTATGGCCAAATCCAGCCAGCCATCTGGTTTTGTGTGACTTGCAATCTATATTTTAAGTGGTTGAAAAAAAAACAAAATACCAATTTTATTTTGTGACGTGAAAATTTTTTCACCTTCATATTGCAGTGTCCATAAATAAAGTTTTATTGGGACACAGCTACACTCATTCACTTACCTATTGTCCATGGCTGCATTAGTGCTACAACCACAGGGTTGTGTAGTTGTGACAGAGACCACATGCCCAACGAAGACTAAGCTATTTGCTCTCTGACCTTTTACAGGAGTAGTTTGATAGCCCCTGGACAAGGGGAGTGACACGTGAGTTCCCAAAGTGAGATCCCCTGATGACCTTACGAATCTTTGGTACACATCACACCCCAGACCAGTGAGATACGGATTCCTGTGGGTAAACTCCAGGCATAAAGAATTTTAACATTTCACAGGTAACTCCAATGTGCACCCAGGTTTGAGGACTGATGTGCCATGTAAGGTATTTAAATTTAACACACAGTAAGACCTTGATCATTGTTAGCTGAACAGATAAAATAAATCCTCCTTTGCATTCCTCAATGAATTTTAGTAAAAAGTTATTGAATGAGCACTGGGTGCAAAATATTTTATTTCCCTTCCTTCTCATTTTTTTTCCTGCCTCTGTTCTCACCTGCATGTAAGAGTTAGGACAGGAAGACAAAGTTTCCTTCTAAGTTTCCAGTTTCTAAACAATCACACATTCAATATTTTGTGTTTTTATTTAATTGTTCCACAAACTTTTATTTTATACTATCAAGTTCTATACAATACTCATGGCAGATAAGGACTCCAAAGATGGGTTTGGAAAGTTCTTGGGAACTCATCAGTGCTCTCGTAAATGGTCCCCAGTTCAGGCAGAAACCCCTTCAATCTTCTGGGGTTCTTGTCAACAGTCTTAGAAATATAAACTGATTGGCTTAGTGGTAGCCTTTAAACTAATAAATTCATGGCACCTTCAACAGGCAATAACAAAAAAGAACACTCGAGCAACCAGAATAATGGATTGGGTGAATACATCTACTCCACGTTAAAATACATCAAAGTGCAGTAGAGGGAAATCCCAAGAGACACTGATGTCAAGGGGCCTGTGCTCCAGTAACACATCACCTGCATTAGGCGAGCAGGAGGTAGCTCCACCCTGAACACTTCACTCCTTTCTCACAACCAGTGAACACCCACTAAATCCCCCCAATTAAGAGACGCATATAGCCAGAGACAGAGATACGGTGAGGGCAGAGAGATTAAGTATGGGTTTTGAATTCATACCAACAGGGCTCTAATTCCAGCTTCATCAGTCCCTTGGGCAAATTGCTTTTCTCCCAATGCCTCGATTTCCTCAGCTACAAAATGGGGATGATAATTTCTATCTTCTAGAGCCGAAGTAATTCTTTTGAAAAAAATATATAACCTATGTTGCTTTCCCTACGTCTTTGGCTGTAAGGTTAGAAGATAGTTTTCACAGCCTCAGACACAGTGATGGACCCCTCCATGCTATGAACCTGACTCTTAGCATCTATGGACCTCACTTGGACACTGTTCTTAATGGCCAAATATGAATTCCTTGAAGGAAAGGGTTATAATTATACATATACTCACCAGATTACATCACCATCCTTTTCAAGAGGTTTCTAAAACATAAATTTGGTATACATTAAAAATACACAGGCCTTGGCCGGCTGGTTCAGTTGGTTAGAGCATTGTCCCAACACACCAAGGCTGTGAGTTCCACCCCCTGTCTGGTCCGGGAGCACATAAGAAGCAACCAATCAATGCACAGACAAGTGGAACAACAAACTGATATCTCTCTCTCTCTCTTCCTCTCTCCGTCTCTTAAATCAATAAATTAATACACACATACACTCAAAACAAAGGCCTTTAAACTACCAGATGCTCTTCTGACTCTTCTGAGTGATAAACAGACAACAGTTTCTACTTGCAATTTCCCATTGCACTAGCCCGAAGCCTGAGTGCGTTTTCTGCAGCCTTCCATCCTGGAGTTGGTTATAACTCTTGAAGATATATACTCTTGGTGACATGTTTTCTCCAAAGTCATTCTGGTTTCATTCATAGAAAGATATTCTATGTTGTGTAATCTCCATCTGTATTTCTTCTTACTATCCCCCATATATACTTTTTTGTTTTTGTGCATATTCTAGCAGTCACCCCGCCCATTTGTTGTTGTTTAAATTCCTACTTGACCCGCCCATGAGTAGCCGCATTCTGCGGGAGGCCACTGTACTTTCTCTTCCCTTCATCTACTCAATACTTTGCTTAAATGGCCATTAGGATAAGTGACTTGCATTTCGAACTGATTCACCAGCCTTGTGGTGAGTAAATCTGCCTTTTCTATAAGTAACTTTTCCTTCTGAACACTGTTTTGTTAATCCTGTGGGCTTAAAGGTGAGAAACATTTTTCGTGCTTTTTATACATCATCCTTTAAAATACTCTTCCTTGCTTAATGGCCAGATAAGATTCGTGGACAATAAAGACTATGGGAAGCTTTATATTTGTTTGATATTTTCATTTTTGATTATAGATTCATCTTCTTACACTTACAAAAGAGTCCTCTTCTTGCCATAACTTTGTCCCATTTAGTACTGAATAAAATAAAGTGGAAAATGAAAAGAGTAAAGTGAAATAATGCAGGATGGTGCAATGAGAATGCACACGGTGACAGGAACCACACGGGACTGAACAGAAGGGCCTTCCCTCCTGTAGGTGCTGGCTGCCTCTCACCTCCATCCCTAGGATTCATCTTTGCCATGAGATCCTTCACATTTCCCTGTATCCCACTAATATGTTTGCATCTCTAAAATTATATTCTGGCCTTATGGAACAACTTATAAAATGCTGACATTATGAATGGATATATTTCACCAAGAGGCTCTCATCTCTGCTTTGCACAGTTTATTTATTTAGTCAGGGTAGGCTGACTGGTTTGTCTATAATGACAGAACTCGGGGACCTTAATGCCTATCCACACAAATCAAATGGAAAGGACTAACAACTATCCAAGAAATCCAATTATCATTGTACTAGTTATCTATTGCTGAATAACAAGTTACCCGAAAAACTTAGGTGCGTAAGCTGAAAAACACTTATTATCTCAGTCTCTGTGGGGCAGGAATTCAGGTACAGCTTAGCAGGGTGCCTCTGGTTCAGTCTCTCTCAAGACCGAAATCAAGGTGCTGGCTACCTGTGTGGTCCCAATTGAAGGCTCGTCTCGGGGGGTTCTGCTTCTCCCGCACCTCAAGCAGTTGCCATGTGGGCCTGTCAATAGTGCCCGCAGCTCACAGCGTGGTCGTTGGCCTTCCTCAAAGCGAGCCAGCAGGAGAAGAAGCAAGGGCACGCGAGAGGGAAACCACGGTGTCCTTATAATCAAGTTTCAGAAGCAATATCTCATCCTTATCGCCATATTCTATTGATTAGAAGACATCCCTTCGTTCAGCCCACACTTGTGGGATGAGAATTATATAAGGTGTGAATACCAGAAGGTGGGGCCATTGGTACTGGAATATTGCCTACCCCACCAGACCTACATCTGTCTATCACACACCTCCACAACCCATTGACTCATTAGCATAATTCACGCAACTTTCCACTTTTATTTATGCTTGTCCCACAAACAAGTGCAATCATTTGTTTGGGCAAAATCTCAGCAACCTCTACATCTATCAGTCTAGTGATTCAAATTAATATAAAATATTTTGCAAAACAAAAACGGTCTTTCCTAAGAGTTAAATATTTTAATTAGACTATAAAATGTGTCAAAATAAAACCTTTCTCCATACCATCAAAAAAAAAAAGAAAAAATTCACAAAAGTTAAAAATAAAATGCTAACCAAAGATAGGTGATACAAGGAAAACATAATTCAGAGATAGCAATATCAGTATCATAGAAGCATAATTCAAAGTAAAATATTAAATGGGACTCTACGGGAGAAACTCCCAGACACTTGGTTCTTCTTGCAGATGCGGTTAAAGAATTACAGATCGGCAAATCTATTAATGGGCAAGCTAAGTTTATTGGTGACCTGTTCTCAGGGAAGAGAACGGGACTTGCCAAGGGAGGGGGTGAAAAGTCTAGGCAAAGCAATATAACAGTGGCAAAAGTAAGGCTGTCTGAATGTCTGGGTGGCAAGTACTCTAGGCCTTTTCTCTGAGGACTTATATTGTTGTTGGGATGGGAGTGAAGAAGTTACACATTGATTGACGGGTACAGGTGGTGCCGGCTTTCCCTGGGGGACGTGGCTGCCCAAATGTAGGGAAGTGTGGGGGTCTGTTAGCCTGAATCCTTGTCCTGCTCCAGACCCCCTTTGTTCATCTTGTTGTAAAACAGATACATGACAGGGGGCAGTTAATTAAAGTTGAGGCGGTTACCTAAAGTTATTTACAGGCTTCTTCCTTTGGGGGCTGTGGGTCCTTTCCCACCTTTTAGGCCTTGGGGTGAAAGCAGAGTTTCAAAGTCTTTCCTTCGCAGATAGTGGAAACGATACATAGAATTTCAAGGACTGCCCTCCTTCTGGGCTAGCGTGGTGGTTCCTGTGGTGTTGGAGCACCTGGCAAGCGTATCGGACCAGGCTCAGGGCTGCTGAGTTAGTGGGTGAGACATGTCTCCCTCCTCCTCCCTGCCCTGGTTTGCTATCTATCCTACCTGAGAGGACAAAGAGAATCATTTTATTTTTATAAAGATTACAAAATAAAATAAAGGCATGTAAGTCCTGAATTATATGTACCAAATCACACAGTATTACAATATATCAAGTAAAATTAATCGAATTAAAAGTAGGAATCGACAGACATAACACAATGCTGCTTTCACTTTCTGACAGATGAAAGTAAGTAGTTCTGAAAGAGGTAGAAAATTTGAAAAGTAAATCTAAAAGGAGATTGACTTAACAGATGAATATTCAGCTTAGAACCTCCTGATTAGAATGAATGGAGAACATACCTTCTCTGTCAGCACCCATGAATTATTTTCCAAGAAAGTGATCATATATTGGTCCATGATGAAAATAAATTTCCTGAGGCAAAAATAAAATAGACCATATTCTCTGACTGCAATGTAATAAAAAATGCTTAAAAATCATCACTTTTCTCCTGATGACCAACTTGAAATAAAACATAAAATTAAATAAATGAAGATGCCTCCTACCCCAGCCGGGGTGCAGTAGCACATGGCATCCCCATCACTTTGATCTTCTCATTCTTCAGGGAAGTGGGGCTGGGTGGGGGGGTTCACTGGGTCCTCTAAGTTCAAGGGCCGTGGCCACAAGCAGCCTCCCCCAGCTTTCCTAAAATGCTATTCAAACTTATTTTCCATGGGTGCCAAGACATGCAAAACCCAAATTAAAATTATAGGCTATTTATAACTTATTGATCACAAGACTACTATCCTTTATCTTAAGCACTGTAGGAGGGAAAAAGTAATAAAGATAAAAAGAAAAGAAAGGAAATCAATTTTCTTAAGTGGAATTGATGAATAAAAGCTTAAAATGATGTTCTTTTGAGTCAGACCAGGTTCAGCACATGTCCTGCTCAATCCTAACCGTGGTTCCTGAGATCAGGTACTTCTTAAACTCTTAAAGCCTTCGTGTTTCATCTGTACTATTAGGAAAACCAGGGTGTTGTTAGGGGGTTAAATGAGATAATACATGCAAAGCTGTTATCACAAAATTCCTGACACATGGTGAATGCACAAAACATGTCTCTTATTATTAACTAAGTGTGAGCTCTTTGAAAAGATCAATAGTATAAGTCCCTGCAGAGTCCAAGGATAAAAGAGGGGGAAAAAACCCGAACATTAATGACAAAAAAAGAGTATGTAGCAACAGAGATTATTTTTTAAATTATAAGAGAACTATATGATATTCTATTCTATCAAACTGGAAATCCCAAAGAAACAGGTCATTTTCTAAGAAAATATAAATTACAAAAGGTTATTCCAGAAGAGTTAGAAAACCCAAAAAGACCAAGACCATTAAAGAAATGCGTTGCAGGCCAGTTCCCCAGTAGGGGGTGCATGAGAGTCAACCACACATTGATGTTTCTCTCCCTCTCTTTCTCCCTCCCTTCCCCTCAGTCTAAAAATAAACAAATAATCTTAAAAAAGAAAAAGAAAACAATTGTTAAAACAATTGAAAAGCCCATAATGTTTTTTTAGGGGTAATTCTAACTACCTATATCACTTAAATTTTTCAAACATAAAAAGATGGAAATATATCAATTCATGTTACAAAGGGAAAATAATCTTTTTACCAAAACCTGACAAAGTACGAGAAAGGAAAATATAACTAATCACACTTATGTTTATTAGATACAAAATACTAAATAAAACATTAATAAATTACATTCAGATATATAACACAAAAAGTATGCATCATGATGGAGTAGGATTGATGCATGTATTGGTTCAACTTGGAAAAGGATTAATGTATTATCAGATTAATAGGGCAAAGGAGATCATACAACCATCTTGATAGTGGGTGGAGGTATAGTATTTGATAAACTTTATTATCATTTCCTAATTTTTAAGCTATTAATAAAATGCAATAGAAAAAGTATGTATTTAATATTATGTATAGAAGTGTCTATCCTTGATCAATTATTTCCAATAAAATCCGGAGCAAAACAAGGTTTTCCATCATCAGTACTTCTATTTTCTTCAATTGTAGGTAATACAATTAAACATGTAAACAATATATTGTAAAGGAGGAAGGAAAACAGCCGGGAGTTAGGGATGCTATGGTTGCTTACCTATGAAAGACATTGGAGAAAGGAGATTTATCTGAAAGAGCATTAGAACGGACACCTGGGTGAGCATCCAGCTGCTACGCCAAGGAAAATCTGCACTAACGTCCACGCCATGTCCGCGATGGCTGGTTGGTTCTCAGGCTGCGCAGCTGATTAAATATTTTGCACTGTGGCTGCTAGTAAGCTATATCATCATTATTAGCAATAAACCAAAAACTAAATCTGTAGCTTCCCTACTTACCAATTATGATCAGTTAAAAAATATAATGGTAAAATACGATCTTATTCATAGTTGTAACTAAAGGGATAAGATACCTAGGAATAAACTGAACCAAAACTATGTAGGAACTTTTTAACGAATTATTAAACTTCACTCAGGGTCATATAAGTTGAACACTTAAATACAGAAAAGTCATACTCTTGTAGTAAGAATACCTAACGTACATATTCTCTGCAAATTAACCTATAAATGTAACACAATCCTCTTGAAAATCCAAAAAACACCTTTTTTTTTCTTGGAGCTTGATAAAATTCTGGTAAACATGAAAAATAATGTTTTTGAAAAAGTACAGAGAGAAGTTGGAATTTTCCTTAGCAAATTATCCAAATGAGTTACAAAGCCACGATACGTAGAGTAATTTGACATCAGTGTCAACATGTAAGCATCAGGGAAACCACGCGGAAAATCCGAAAGCAGCCCTGTGTCTATTTAAGAACTTAGTGTATGATGAAGATGGCATTTGAAATCTATGGAGAAATGATACATTATTCAATTAATAGCTGAAGGAAATGTGATGACCAATTTTAATAATCTTGAAGTTGGAAAGGGTTTTCTAAATATGACACTACAAGGTAAAACCATATAAGAAAGGAAGGATACTTTTGACATCCAAAAAATTCTACCAATGAAAATTTCAAAACAAATTATAACTAGAAAATATTGTTGTTGTTTTTGTTTTTTCTAAAAAAAGAGCAATATTTTCTTGTTCATCCATGTGTCCCTGGATCCTGCAACAGTGCCTGGCACATGGTAGGGACCATGATAAATGACTACATAAGAGGTCTTGTAAGTCAGTCATTATTGAATAAATGAACACTTCAATTTTAAAAATTAGCAAAAGACATGAAGCTTAAAGAAGAAATATTAAAATTCAGCTTAAAAAGATCTAGAATTATGAATCTCTCCAGTAATAAGTACAAATTAAAATAACAGTTCACCATTTTTATCTATTACTATCTTTCTTCATCCTCTGAATTGGCCAATATATGGGGGAAAGATGTTCATGACATTGCTGCTAGTTCATAAAAGTCAGTTTCAAAGCAGCATATGTGAAATTCGTATCTTCATGTGCATTGAAAAACTGAATAATAAATATCAAAATTTTAAGAGCGGTTTTATCATGGAAATTTTATTTTCTTCTTCAGGTCTTCTATATGCTCTAATTATTTTCAATAAATGTACTACTTCTATAATAAGAGTGGTAATTTTTTTTAAATAATAGAAAAGTAGTACTCAATATTCTTTGTAAAATCATTTTATTTACATATTTGCTCACTTATTTATTATTTATGTATCTCCACCAGAACGTAATATCCACGAGGGTAGGGACTTGAGTTGTTTATGCTCAATGCTATATCCCAGTGTTCAGAGCAGTGACTGCCACATGGGAGAGGCTAATCAATATGAATGAATGAATGAATGAATGAATGCTCTTTTAGAAGAGTTGGTTTATATGATTAGACAAAAGATTCATTGCCTCTTGAGAACATCTTGGAACTATATCTTCTAATTTTCTCTATTAAACAACGAGGCCAACCTACCAGGCCGTGGTGTGTGGTAGGAATCACTCATGTCTAGAAGAAGCCAGCAGAGTTGAACTGCAGTCCCGGTCTAACCATAAACAAACTTCCTTAACAAGTCCGTTTTGGGGTCCTTGCTACACAAGACTGACCCTAATCAGAAGCTCTAAAAAGGAAAGGGACTAAGCTGCTATGCCTCTTCCCTAGCCTGTCTTCCCTCCTCGGCAGGCTTCATGCCCTCCCCTGGGCACCCTCCCCCGCTCCGCTCCGTTCTCCCGGTGAGTGGGTAGGCAGCTTAAGCCTTTATGGGGTGCACTTTGCCCACTTCCAGGAGACCCAGGTCGTACCCTTGCATTCATGCTCTTCCTCGCGTGTCTATCAAGGAAACCCACTTTCAGGGCAAGAACCAAAAGAGTTCACACAGATTTCCCACTCTAACTGCTTACTCATAAAATCAAAACAATGTTGTTGTCTGCAAAACAGGAACTCTGGGGCATAATCATTGTCACCTTGTAGCTTATAAAACTCGGATGACAAAAATACGCTAGATATTACAAGGCACGTTTACCAGTCATCTATGCATGATCCAAGAATAAAGTTATTTTAAAAAACACAATACTTTATAATACAGAATAATCTATAAATAATAGATGTTATCACTCAATAGCTATCCAAGTCTTTAAATACCATCATTCCTGTGGAAGGCTTAAACATTGGATCTATTCATAGCTCAGTGAGCTGAAGATCTAATTTGTAAATGTAAGATATTATTATCTGAACCTCCTAGGACTACCTTGGCACTGGGAGAAATGGTATTTCAATCTTCAATTTAATCCTCCCCGATTTTTTTCCC
Organism: Mormoops blainvillei; assembly: GCA_004026545.1. Classification (NCBI taxonomy): domain Eukaryota; kingdom Metazoa; phylum Chordata; class Mammalia; order Chiroptera; family Mormoopidae; genus Mormoops; species Mormoops blainvillei. The sequence goes on along the minus strand of PVJD01003617.1, from coordinate 138,382 downwards.
AGATATTTATAACACAGCTGTGGAAAGGTGCTCCTGGCAGGAAGTTAGCATGCAATTTCTCAGGCTGGGAGCAAATATCTAAATCAAATAGGAAAAAAAATCCAAATGAATAAATGTGTTCAAGTTTTAGGGATGAAAAAAATCTCAATAGGTTAGAAGCTCCGGTGTAGACAGCATTAAGTGATGTCAAAAAATAGGTAATTATCATATAACCTAAGTTCCATCTCTTTCTTCAATTTTCCAAGTAACACAGGCCAAAGCTGATTTCCCTTTAAACGTGGGGTTGGTAATCACTTCAAATGAAGATGCCACATACAAGACTCTATTACTAAGCATCGACTTGACTTTCCCGAGTCCGATTTTAGAAGCCTGCGGTATTTAAATAAAACATCTTCATTTATAACAGACTAGCCTTTGGGGGAAGGAATAGTTGAGGATGGAATTATGTACTGTGTGGTTTTCATAATTTAAAAACATTTTAGAAGGATGTAATTAAAGGACTTCTGGAGGGAGATTATGGGTCATGTGTGACTACCTGGGGTGGAGGGAACGGAGATGACTTAAGACTGGAACCAATCATTGAGCTCAGAGGACACCAATCATCTTTGTTCAACATGCAAAATCAGATAGCAGACTCTACTATTCAGGAAATAGCAGTTAATGGGAGAACTTACAGTCTGAAGCATGCAATGACGGCACCTCAGCTTCTGGCTGGCTGGAGGGCTACCGGCAATGACAGCATCCTCCCCTCAGGTCACACAACCAGACAGCATCCACATTCACTCAGCAGCATTGTGCGCCGCACCCTCCACCACCAGTTACCAAGGTACTTTGATAGACAATTCATCACAGCTGATGCTCGCACTATTCTTTTGGGAGGAGCAGGCAGAAACTTGCCTCTCTGGAGCTCAGAATCAGATTGGCAACTGACTTGTGGCCATCTTCAAATAAACCAAAGCAGTCAGAAATTTGGGTAAGGGTCAAGGCTGGAAGATCTTGGAATTTTAAGGTCCCTATGGGCATATGAATGTTGTGTATACACACTTCTATAGCTTCTACTGCACCCACAGTAGTATTTTTCGGAATAGGTAATTAATTGCAACTCTGCTAATACTAACTGATTATATTGAACATTTACAATTTTCCATGCCATTTCTTAAACATATCACATGTATTACCTTATTTTATTCTCATAATAACTCAATAAACACCCATCACAGGAATGGCATGCCTTGCGTCAATTAACTAGCACATGGTGATACTAATTTCTCCCTTTACAGCGATAGCATTGTCACCTTCACTGCACTTTTAATTGGAAGTATCTGGATGTTAGAAAAAGAAGGAAGCGGTGGCGGCTGGGTAAGAGGCAATCATAGACCTCATCAGAAGTTTCTGTTTTTTGTCTCCAGCTCCAGGAAACTCAATTCCACTTTTCTTCATGTAGTAAAAGCAACGATCTAGAACCAAGAGAAGACCCAGTCACTAGTCCAGTACAGAAATTCTTGACCCACTCAGGATGCAATGTCACTGGAGGGACATTTCATTGGAAAACTTCAGTGGCTGCTTGTTAAGTGTCCACAACATCGGACCTATTCTGGCTCCACAAAAGAAACAAAATATTATCCCCAGGATCATCATCGTAATAATACAAACTATTCAGTGCATCATGCTAATAGAAGCTGTGTATGGCTCAGAAGCCACAGATGCTAATGTCCTGTTGCATAAAAAAAAAAAAATTAAGTCTGAAATCTCAGAATAGAGACCTGGGATATAAGTCATCAGTTTCCATCAGTACGACTCAGGAGTCATCGGCTGAGATGGACGCCATGTGGAAGCCATGGAAACACATGCAACTACATGGGTTGGACTCTATCTTACAGGTAAGGAGCTTTTCCTACCTGCTCTCCAGGTTTCTCCCATGGGGAGGACCTCATTGCAGTTTGCAATGTCATAGTGGCATCCTATCCTCCTCAGCTCTCCCCTTCCTCAGCCACCATCTGGGTGACTGCCACCATGCCTTACACAAACTGTCCTGACTCAGAGCTTTGAGTCTCATGGTCTTCTCTGGATCGCACAACGCACAAGCTCTCCATGGCCTTCACAGATTGTTCATGGGTGCCAGGCGGTTTTCTTCTACAGAAGCGCTCCCCTACTTCACCCAAGCTCCCTCTTGAATGCTGGGGTTGACAGAGACATTTCTAAACAGCTGTTCTTGCCACTTTGCCCAAGGTTCGGAAAGAAAAGCAACTCCTCAACCAAGCAGAAATGTAGATACCATTTCCCTGGCCTTCTGTGCTCTGTCTCACACACCCACATTTGCATTAGTTCTCAGCTCGTTTCCACCCTGCCAGTTTTGCTCGCATGTCTGACACGAGGGGCGGACCCCGGGACTTTTTACAGCCCTCTCCTTTCACCCAGGAAGAAGGTGGACCACTCTGACCCCAATGTACCACTGAAAACCGACTGGCAGGTGGCTAGGGTGAGGGGAGGCTGGTGACACTGCAGGGCCCTCCCAGCAGGCAGGAAATCAGGGCACCAGATTGGCACCCACAGTTGCAGCTTAAAACCATCAACAACACCGAGAATCCTGGATGCTGAACATTCCTGTCACGCCCCGCAATACTGGAATTTTCTCAGGACGGTTTGAATACTAATGTAAAGGAAATTTCTCAGAAGCCACATTCAGTCTAGGAATCAGAGTGCTGAAATGGTGTCTCATGCTCTTCTAGATTTGTGTCACATAGAGATTCACCCCCCAAACCAATCTGAATTTTGTCAAAGACAGGGGAGAGAACAAAAGCTAGACACACACCATGAGCAATGTTCTTCTAGACACCTCGCAGCCTTTGAATGGCTGTTTCTAATATATTGGGGTGCAGAGTACTATTGCTTATGCTGCTTTTTTCTAAAGACTCCTCCTGTCAGGATAGAATGTTCTCCCCAGCCATTAATGTCCAGGGGGGGTTTTACAGTAGAAACATGGAAATCGTACGTATCCCAGTTTGAAACTGAGCTTAACTCATGGGCTAACCTCTCCCCAGGTCTAACTCCCACTCTCAGAAACTCAACTTTTCTTTCTTTAAAAGGGGATGATTTCTTCCCTGCCTCCACTCTCAACAGTCACATAACCCCTCCAGGTTTTCTCTCTCTCAGTCATACCTTAGCAGCTCCCCTTTCTACTCCATTTACCAGATCTCCACACATCCTATGGGCAACCTTGTGACCACATAGCAATAGCTCATTTGCTTTGAGACACGTTCCAGATGCTCCCTCTTCGCCTCCCAAAAACCACTCTCCACCCTTTTCCACCTGGCTCTTTGCCTTGGGAGGCTGACTCTTGAGAACTACATCAATAGGTTCCCTGGCCTCCTGACAATGACAGTTTGGCCAATGGAAGGCTCCAGCTGGAGAGCGGAGGGTGGGAAGAGAGTGAGGGCAGAGTATTTTTTGCCCATGTTTCATTCCTACCCAGCACTGCAGGGTGGATGCCTCTCTCTACTCTAGGTCATAGTTCTTGTTAGAAGTCCTTTCCTTTCATCTACTTTCTCTGGGCTCCCCACAGATGCCCCTCTGCTTTTCCCATCAGGCCTACAGGTGGTAGCCAGTTGCTAGCCCCAGGGTACATCCCTCCTTGGCTTCCTCAACCTTGTTCTCACATCTTTGTAAATACCTCCCCTAATTCAACTCTCCTCAAATAAACTGTGTGAGTGTGCCATCCCTTTGCTGCCAGGACTCTGACCGGTTCAGGAGACCTGTTACACAATAATGGAAGATTTTTGCTCATTTAATGATCCTGTTCTTTGCACTGGGGTTATAGCAGTGAACAAAACAGGAAAAATCCTGCCTTCATAGAAACTGCCTTCTCAAGGGGGGAGATAAATAATTTTTAAACTAAGGAAGCAAACTATGTGATATATTAGCAGGTGGGAAGAGCTATGAAGAAGCAGGCAAGGGGGAGAGGGAAAGGCAGGAGGCATGCGACGCAATTCTGCCCGTCTAGTGGCCAAAGATGGTCTCAATGAGCAGAGAAATGGGTGAGAACATGGGAGAGCACAAAGAAGTGGTGGCAAATGAAGGCAGCCTTCAAACCTCTGAACAGCTGTCATGAGGAAGAAGAACTAGGCTTAGTCTCTCCCAAGAGAGAAAAAACCAAAATCCATGGATGGAATCAATACGCTATCGACAAAAAGTTAATTGAGCAACCTGCCTCCAGCCAATCCTGATCCTGACTGGTTATACTGTGCTGAGCAAAGAGGGCAATCTTTGTCCTCACTGAACTTATTTAAAAAGGAGACTGACCTGAAACACAAAATCATGACATAAATGAATGTAAAGAGCTAGGAAAGATGAGTAGAAGGTGTGGTCAGAGTTCTCTGAGGTTTTAGGAAATGATTTGTTTTGATTTAATTCTATGTTTTGGTTTCCTTTTGTTTCGTTGAGGAGTTCAACGAACTGGAAAACAGTGTTGCTGAAGCCTCGTGAGTAAATGGGGGAAAGGTATGAATTATTGGGAGACCAAATAAGGTGCTGGAGCATTAGACCAGAGAGGAGATGTCCCTTAACGGGTTAAAGACTGTGTCAATGCAACTGGAGAGCAATTGTATTTAAGAGGAAAAATCTACATGACTTTAAGATGTATTTGACAGAAGACTTTCATGAATTAACACTCTTTGATATTTTGTTATTATCTAGAGAAAACCTGGTCTAAAATGTTCTATGGTACCTGTAAAGAAAGTGTTTGCTGAGTTAATGAAGCAAATTTGGAGAAAAGAGATTAGAAGGGAATGTTGAACCTACTTTAGAGAATAAATACTGTTAAAGGTTAAGGTAGATGCCGTCATTTAAGTGGGTCCCAAGGATCTCTACAATTTGAAATAAATTTATGAAGTCCAGGCTCTCGTAGATCCAAATGAGTCTTTATCCCACAATTACTTAGTCATTCAAAAGATTTTAACATTTAAAATAGGCAAGAAGCTGTGTAGGTTGAAAAGCTGAATCAGAAAAGGGCTTGTACATAAGTAACAGGAACACAGATTGTGTCCTAACTTAGGGCTCTGACGACAAGTACAAACTAAATAACTAAGAGAAACAGTGATGGTTTTATTTATGAGGTCTGTCCAAAAGGTATCCAGCCATGTGCTATGAAAAACAGAGACATTTATTGAAGAAGATACAAGATACAAGAAACATTGTACATAGGATGATGACGCCTCGGTATCCTTCAAAGTAGGCATCTTGGGACCTCACACAGGTCTCCCAACCGCCATCAACTGCCACATCGTATTTTCCTGAATTTTATCAGTGGCCTGAAATTCCTTTCCTTTCAAAGATGACTTTAGTTTTGAGAAAAGCCAGAAGTCACAGGGCATCAAATCTGGGCTGTAGGGAGGCTGAGTCACCTGAGTGATTTAATGTTTCACCAAAAAACTCTGCACAAGACATGATGCATGAGCGGGTGCACTGTCATGATGAAGCTGCCAATCACCAGTTGCCCATAGCTGCAGCCTTCTGAACCATCCGAATAGTTTCTGCAGAGGAATGTTCAAGCTTAATGCAAAATTAGATCAGATTCATTGCTCTACTCACTCAGTCATTTTAAAAGTGACAGCCACACAGTACACTTGCTCACTTAATGGTGTCTACTGCCCCCAATGACTAGTACAGTGAAGTCATCATTGTTCACACATGTACATTCTAGTCCATTCTCTTTGGGGACCAGGTTACATCAATGTCATGCAAGCCATCCTTGTTATGTTAAAAATGACTACACTTTTTCCAGACAAACTGCATATGCTGCACGCTGAAATATGGCCCAGGGCGGGACATTCAGCAACAGATAAGCAGGCATTGTAAGAGGAATCACAGTGCATGTATTGACACAGTAGTGAGGTGGTTAGGAACACGGTTGGACCAAGTAAGAATGTTAAAATGTGTAGATAATAACTAGAAGATGTTAATAAAATATTTAGTCAATGGAAAGTGGAAAAATGAAAACTTTCTCTCCAAATGCACCTATGGATCACAGATTCATCCAATCATACAGCAGAATGGGCTCTTGGAAGGGAAACTCTCCCACCCCAGTGCTTGTCATCATTGCCTTGCAATGACTGGCCATCTGAGCCAGGACCTAAGACTTCAATGGTCTTTCCCCCTTGGTCGAGGTGTGAAAAATACCAATTTCATGTCCAGGTTAGGTTTCTGATCATTAGGCTCAATTTTCACTCCAATTTTTGTTTAAATTTGAGAGAGCTTGTCCTTTTATAACTAAGCTTTGAGGTCACCCAGGTATTCCACCAACTATGCCAAATAACCCCAGAGGTCTTTATCTAGGACACAAATGTTTGAGGTTTCCTGAGTTCCTTGTGTCTACTTTTCCCTCTCAATCCCAAACGAGGCTTCATACTTGCAAGAAAGATGTGAGTGGAGCCCAAATGGGATCAAGGCAATGTGGGACGGATGGTTACGTACTTAGAAAATCATTAGCAGACATCACTCTTGCTGCCGAAAGATCTGATCTACATTCTTTCGTCCAAAATACTAGATAATATTCTTGAAAGACATTCTCCCATAAATGACATCTTTTCTTTACAAACATCAGTGACTTTTACTGACCAACTATCAGTGTCTAGCTCTTTCAGGCTATGTTTTCCAACAGCAGTCAAGAAGTTGAAATTATCCATCCTTACCCACCTTCTTGACTAGTCCTACCCACGTAAAGGAACGACTTTCTGGGATCCATCATAAAGGATAAGTAAAGCCACACAGGACAGAACCCATGATCTTGACTTCATTATTGCTTTGTACTAACCTGAACTTTCCAGCCTTGAAAATTAGGTAAATGATTATTAGGAGCCTGGAATCACACAGCAATCAGCTCTCTCTGGCAGGCTTGTCTTTATGCCAAAGATGTCACTGTTTGTCTGGTCCTCGAGAATGCGATGCTTGCATTTCCCTTGAGGGCCTCCTAGGGAGTTTCCCACATTGAAGGATGGTTTATGAAACTTATCACAGCAAGTGCTAATGAAAGATGGTGAGGTTCACAGAATAACGACCACCTGTCATCTCTTATTAGTTAGATATTTCATGCTAGAGATCTGTTATATTAAAGGGCACTGAAATTACTTACATCAAATAACTGAATTGTAATTAAATGCTAGATAGATTATTAAAATACCATTGTTCCTATTACAGGGAAACATAAATAATAGTATCAAAACAGGCTTGTTAAAAAATAAGCTTATTTCTAGGCACTCTGTCAGTTTGTCATGAAGCAGAGGTCTTTCCTGACCTGCCTGCTTCCAACTCCTCGCTGCTGAGAGGCCCACGCCAGGTGGATGGAGGAGTGACCGCATGCTCACAACCTTCTGGTGGACTGGAGAACCGGGAGCCGAGACCTCACAGCTCCCGTAGGCTCTTCCCCTCAGACACCACTGGGCCCAAAGAGAACCCACGTACCGGCGAACTGATCGCCCATGAAACTTCAAGCCCCCCTGGTGGGCATTTTTTAATATGGGTATCATCTTCCTGAAGGGCACCAGACCCATGCTTCCCACCCCCACCCCCACCCCCAGCTCTCAGACTGTAAGCTTTCCACATCTGGACACACGTGGGGATAAAGCATGTACTAGACACATGTAAGGAGAAAACCAGGGTGGCTTTTTGTGGATTCTATCTGGTATTTCTTTCCAGGAAGAGCTTATTAGAAGGAAACTATTAAATAAGGGTGAAAACCAATGCAGCAGCGTTTAAATAGCTTTCAAGTTCAGGAGGGAAAACTTTTGAGAGAATGCTCACTTGACACACACATCATGATTCAATGTGTAATCAATGTCCAATGAGTGTCTGGACAATCCGTGTTACAAGAGTTCAGAGCTTGGCAGTCAGGAAAGGCTCAGTTGAGAAAGACCACAAATGCACTCCACACCGGGTGGAAATAAATTCCTGCAAAACTCTTTAAAGCCAAGAAGCCCATCCTCGGGGATCCTGAGTGCCCCCTTAACATGCTGTCTCCGATTTCTGCTACATTTTTCTCAGCACGTTCTTTGGGGTGTATCTGTTCCATTCCACCCACAGTCACTCCCATACACGTGTGAAATTCCTCCCCTTTTGTTCCTTCAACTTTTTTTGTAGAAGATGCTTCACAGCAACAACCCCATTAGCTTTACAAATGTTGTTCGGAAACCCAGGCAGAGCCATTGTTTTCTCAGATGGTCAGGAATTTGGTACTCCAAGTGATTTTCTTTACCCCAATTTACAGGTCATGCTGCTCATTTATGCAGAGTGAAGAGAGAAAGATGAAGGGGAGAAAATCACCACCCCGCCCCCAGCAGAAACATGCCACTTTCCCTGGAAGGTACCAATGCCACCACAAACAAACAAATAAATAATAAATATTCTTTCACTGAAATAAGTCTCACTTCAGTAAGCAACACATTATACACCATACTGGTATAATAAAGCACACTTCCCCTTGAATCATTCCCACTAATACAATGTATTCAGTGCTCATATGATTACACTTTTACAGCCTGTTAGCAAAAACACATACAATTGCAAAGTGCTGCTAATGCAATGTGACAGAATACGGTTATTACAAGAAGAAGTTGTCAGCACCGAGCAATTGATTTTCCTTCATCTCCTTTCTGCTTCTGCCCATCCTCCCCTCCTCTCCTGGAGATGTTTATTATGTACTCTGGGCGCAGGCCTTTCTCTGAATCAATTCCGATAGAGTGTAGGGAAGGAATACAAAACCAGAAAAAGTTAACACAATTCTAGGCATTCTAAGGAGGGGAACTTCCTTTGGGGACATTTTCTTCTCAAAGTCTTTATTAAAGCTTTGGGAATCACGGCTCCCTTCCCCCAGCAGAAAGGTCTGGGTTTGGGGCAGGAGGACAGCTGTTGTTACATTACACCATGCCTATTTATCTTTCCCTTCTTGTTTTATTTCTTCTTTTCATAAAATAAAAATAGAGGAGGCTTTAAAGTATTAGAATTCCTACATTCCTGCCAATTCACTTTCTATGCACTTTGAAGGGCAAGGGAAGGAAGAAATAAGGAATACGAAAAGCCAAGAAGGAAAATTATTTGATTACTGATTGGTCAGTGTTTTCCTTGTAAACATCTACCTTCATTCACAAAGTAACAACAGATATATTAAACAATGGTGTCTTTCTGGAAATGAAAATAACTCTGTGGCTAGCACCACCCCGTACTCCAGAATCAGAGACCAGTACAACTGGATGGGCCACAGAGATCAAGGCCCATGTAGTCTTTGCACAGGTGAGAAAATCCAAGCTCTAAGAGTTAAGAAGTTTTATCCGAATTTTTTATCACTAGGCAGTTAGAAAGCTAAATCTAAAAGACTTTTTTTTTTTTTTTTTTTGCTGCTGCTTCTATACTATCCTAAGCCTTTAAATGTAACACATGTATATCAATATCTGTGTAACTGAACTACCAAATAGCCTTTACCACCTCAGTTTTCTGCTTCTTGGTTACAACAAAATAGAAACGTTCCACTAGTCCACATAGGTGCCCGGGAGAAGAGACGAGTCCCTGAAAACTGTCTGATGGTCTTTTGAAAGAAGAAGTTACCAGAGGAAACATTAAAATATCTTGGTTATAAATGCCATTTTGGGATATTGCAGCTTCCCAGAATATAAAAAAAAAAGTGCTATTTCTCCCCCTACCCTATTTAAATATATACAGTAATTCTCACGTCCTCCTTTTCCCTGCCTCACTTCATTAAATGGATGCACCCTTGTTGGTACCTAACAAATGTCGACGCTTCCTGTTTTGCTCAGCAGGCTCTCATTATATAACATGCCCTTGAATAGCTAAGAGCCACATGGACCAAATGTTACCCTGAGGTCCCCAAGCATTACTGCCCATTAGTATTAGAAAGGGAGGGCCTCAGGCAGTTGGGTTTTGACTCACTGGGACAGTCAGTGAATCTGTGGTTCCGGTTAGGCTGTGCGCTTTTTTCATTGAGGAGTTTGGGATCTTTTATCTTGAAGATTGCTTAAGGCGCACCCATGTGTGACTGGAGGGTGTAGATGTGGGTGTTGTTAACCTGATTTTGGTTTGGGTTTATTGGGCAAATATTCATGGGTGGAAAGCATTTAATATGGGCCCAAAATGATCTGTGTTGCGTAGGGACTGGGAGCTACAGCCTCTATTTGAGAAGAGCCTCTCTCCTGCATGGCTTCATGCCTTCAGTTGCCCACACTAAGAAGCAACCCCGGAAAGCAGGGTGTACTCACACAATCTAGGGGAGCAGCCCTCTGGAAGCACTGGCCTGCCGAGACGGGGTGGCCTGTGGCGACTTATGGAGTTAGGGAGACCCACTTTGCAGGTGCCCATTCGTGTTCATTATCCTCCTTCCTCCATCTAACATCATTTCCCAGAGCCTCTTCCTACAAACGCTGCTGGAGTCTGTCTCCTTTCATCAGGGTTCTTGGCTTTCCTTCTACCGTATCACACCTGCCACTTCCTAATTCTTCCCGGGCCTGTAAATTCATGTTAAGCCATTAGGTAGGAACCACCATTTGTAACCTCAAAAATGGCAATTTCCTATAATTCAACAGTTACTAATGAGTAGCAATTAAAACATTACCTCCTCTCTGGTTTCTTTCTTTTCCTAATTTCTTTTTTCAAAAAGGTTCTTTGGACACGAATGCCTTGACTGGTGGAAATTTCAGCCCCAGCTGATGCGTGTCTCGTGTAGGGACATTGTGACGTGTCTAGAGAATCCGCTACACCTCCAACCACTCCACGTTCCAATTCTGCAACCAATGCAGGAAAGGGGCAGGGAGGATTTTCTTACTCCAGATTCTAGCTCAGTTCACCTCATCACGTCCCCTGAACATCTACATACTGAACTCTGTGAGGAAGGGAGAGGTGAGGAGGAAGACACAGGCTGGGGTCTCCAGAAATGCTTAATTCTTAGGAGGACCAACTTGTAAGTGCCAGGTGGCATAAGAGAATCACCATAAAAGGTTTCCAGCGCTGAGACCGAAGGAGTACGTTCTCACTGAGAGCACAGGTCCAGGCGACATGGAACAGGTTCTTCAGCGCTCGCCCTCATGGAAGCCGAGGTAGGTAGAGCTCCGGGCCCGGGGCATCCAGCAAGCAGTACAACAGGGATTAATAACCAGGCAGGCCTCCCTCTAGGAGCCAGTGCTGCTATGAGCGGTTATGACGTCTCGGGTGGAGGCCATCAGCTCCTGCTGCTAGGATGAGAAGTTCAGGTCAGCCGAAGGGTCAGGGAGGATTCGGAGCATCTGTTTGCTTGTATCTCTGGGTGTTTGTTCATTTATTGAGCACTTTAACTAACCAGCTATGATCTTCTCCAGAACAGTAGATAAAATGACAAAAGAGGGGGTAATAATGGGAGGCTAAGGCAAAGTTGCAGGTTTTAATACACGCTTCTTCATAGGCAGATAGGCCATATCATGACAATAATGAAATATAAATGACCTATGTTTTTTAAAAGATAAGAATCAGGTAATTACTGAAGCATCAGTTTTTTATGAAATAATCGGTAATGACATTTGATAAAGAAATCACATTGTGGTGTTGTTGACAGGACCATTTTCCACTGAAGCAGTGGGGAGAAATGTAGCAGCTGGTTCTCAAAGCAAGAAAAACCTAAGTTAATTTGTTAGTTCAGGCAAGAAAACTGCTCATTTGCTGGTACAAGGCTGAATGAGTACATATTTTTTTTAACTGTTGGAAATACAGAAGGCCAGCTAAATAATGCCATTCTTGGATAACTAGTTCCCTGCCCATGTTCTCAGATGTCACTGTAGCATTTCAATGCATGCTGATGGCTTCCTGTGTCCTTCTCTGCCTGGGAGAGTTGCGGGATTGGGGGGCAGCGGTTCTAGCCATACTATTCCATAGGCTGGAAATACAGAGGCCTTCACACTCCAGGACCAATCCTCAACCAATCAGGGGTAAAACTTGGTAAAAAAGAATCCAGGTTCATGTCACCTCAGTGGTACAACCCGGATGTATATTCTTCAATCTGTCTTTGAGTCTCCAGCCAGGGGACTCAGGATTGAGCCGCAGTTGCCCACAGCTGTAACCCATTCATTAATCTACATTTTTTAAATTTTCTTCACTTTCAGTCTCAATCCCCTACTCTTCATTTTGGCCTCCTGAGACTACCTCCCAAATAAACAGCTTGTACTTATATACAAGCTGATGTCCCTGGAGCTGCTTGGAAAATCGGGGTGGGGATGAGGGGGAACCAAACTGAGACATAACACTTTTTCACTTGCTGAATTGTCAACCAACACACAGTTAGTTATTCAGTACCTATTATCTAAATAACAATGCTGAACTTAAATGACAAGAAACTTTAAGGTCCTAATTGCAAGGGACTCACAATCTAGGTGGACAAGTAAAATATGAATTCATCAAATATTAACTAATAAAATCAGGCAGGATGTGATAACTACAGAAAGCTATCCAAGAAAAATTGGGCAATGTGTGTATTTGGGTAGATAGGATTAAAGGGGAAGGGCAATTCTATTGGAATGACATAAATGCATTTGTCTCTAAGGAGAAATTCTGTAGTAAGGAAACCTACCAGAATATGATTTACCTAGTACTTCCCAAACACATCTGATCCTGGCAACTTTTCTTCATGTAACATCTTATGAAACTCGTGTTCAACAGATCACATTTCAGGAAATGCTGTCTTGGAAGTCAAGGTCTAGCTTCCAACATTAGAATCCAAAGCCTAACTCAGTTAAGTCCAGCGTTTCTCTGTCTCCAGTCCCACTGGCCAACTCAGATGTAAAGTAACCCATTATTTTAAGTCAGCCTGGATAAAACAGACAGGTTGAGCAGTCTTCCAAGATAGTTGAATTTTTCCATATGTCAAGGTAGAGGTATGGTGATATCTTTCCAGTATCTACAACACTATTCAAAGCCCTGGAGCCCAGAAACAGTAAGAAAAAGCTAACAGATATTTATAATATAATATAATATAATATAATATAATATAATATAATATAATATAAATCCATTCAGCTGTTATTATCTGTATCAAATGAAACACTACCTTGTTACTTGGGTCCAAATCCTGGAAAACTTCACTTCTCTTTATCTCTGTTCCTCAGCTGCAAATATATTTACTTCATAGGGTTACTCTGAGGATAAAATACAACAATGCACTTAAAGGGCTACGCATTGTTCCTGGCCTATAGCAAGAGCTCAACACAGGGTCGTTCTTTCTAATACCACCAGCATAACTAGTACTAGCACCATTTTTATCACCTGGTTCCCTTTGAACTTAAGTGGGTTTCTCTTCCTTGTGCCCCAAGCTGCCTTTGATGAGAACATAACTACGGCTTATGTTGAACGATGCCCAGATGAACTGGACAGAACACAGACAAGTTCTTTAAAAGAGAACTTGAAATTCTTCTAGAGGGAATGATCTCTGCTGATACAACTTTGAGGAATCTGGATTTAATACATGAAATCACTCCACAGTTAACTTTCCAGTGGGGAAATTATTGCAAAAAAGAAAAGGAAAAAATACAAGACAGGCTAGTATATAAACTTTTCCAGAGAGTTTTGCGAAGTTCTTTTTTGATCACTGTTTTTTGTTTGCTTTCTTGCCTCAATGCATACAATTGCTTGGAGGAGATGTGAGTCAGTGACACAGTCTCTTTCTCCTCACTTCTTCCTGGATTTGGTTTGCTAGTAAGATCATATCACATATAGGCGATCCCTGACATCACACTATCATAGAGGGCTTAAATAAATAAGACCAGGTCTTCATGGAATAGTCTTTTTCCCTAGCCTTGTCCTCCCTTTTCTTTTTCTTCCTTTACTGGCCTCCCTGACTCTCCTCTTCATCCTCTTTTCCCTCCCCCCCTTCTCTGATTCTCTCCTTCCCACATTCTCATTCTCTACAATTCTCAGTGCATCTTGTTCAGTCTCTTCCTCCCTCCCTCCCTTCTTTCCTCCCTCCTTCCACTTTTCCCTCCCCGAAAGGGTAGTTCACTCCCCTCCCATCTCTCTGACTCACTCTTGTGTCTGTCTCACTTTTTCCATGTTCTTTTTTCCTCTGTCTCTTTGACCCACTTTCTCTCTACCTCTGTCTCTCCCACGAGTGAGCCCCAGAAAGAACCAGACTCTGTATCTTGCATTTGTCCTTTAGGAGAAGATTTCCTGATGTAAGTGGAATGTTCAACAGTTAATACTGCTGACAGCTTAATGAGTGACACAGCACCAGCAGACTTCACCGAATGTGTTAGAGGAGGGGAGAAAACGACCCTCTCAAATCACTGCAGACATGGAAGCAGATGAACAAAGGATATTAAACCAGTTGCATCCAACAGACTTCGAAACACACCCACAAACCTTCCCTTCCTCCTCCTCTCTCAGCAGATCTTCACACTTTCGCTAATGCCAGCTGGTTCATACACTCCAGAAGTATCACTCTCACCAGTTACTGCAAGTGAGACTTCAAAAATGGGTTAAATCCACTCTGGTCATTAGCCAGTCTTCTGTCCAATTTTTTCCTGGATTTTCTTCACCTGGAAAACCTTCCTACTTTATACACTCATCCATCATAGGAGGCGAGGAGGAAGGGGGAACCGAGCAAATGTAGCTCAGAAATTCTTTTTTTTTTTTTGTCTGTTTTAAAAACAAGCAAAGGGATCAGGAGCACATTGCTAGTCCCAATTTGGTGATAACTGAGTAAATGTGTGTGTCACAGATACAGTGAAATCTTAATATCTACAATTAAATGATTCATTCAAACACTTTACAAATGTTCAGTGACAACACACTATGTGCCGAGCATCGTGCTAGGTCAAGGGCTCCAAAGAAGCATGAGATGGCGTGGTGGTCCCTAAGGTCACAGGGATCATTATTGTCTAGTTGGAAAGGCAAACAACTAAGCAAATGAAGAACTATGGTAAATCTTACCAAAAAAGTGCAAGAAACTGCTCAAGACTTTGAAACTATATAACAACATAACAGGGACACCTAACCAAATTCAAAAGATAGGGGTGAAAAGGAGAACGGGGATGGTGTAGTCAAGTAAGGCTTTCAAGAATCTCTGGACACTAAAAACATCAGCAGGGGTTAACACCTAGTGTGCAAGATAGGTAGGTAAAGAAAGATGAGGATGGACTGAAATTACAATTAAAATATAGAACAATGAACCCAAATAAACAACTGAAGACTAACTGAATAGAAATCTTATAACCAAGGATTTACAGAAGAAGCCACATGAAGACTGCTCTAAACAGTTTGCCCAGAGCTAGTCACAGGTAGTATCTGCTGCTCATCTGCACCAGAGTACCTCCCAAGAGGCCCCGGGACCACCACACACAGTGGTCACCTTCAGACAACATCAGAGCAAGATCCAAAAGCAGATCCTGAGAGGCATCAGGCCCCGCTGAGGCAAGTTCCACTTCACGTGGTCAGCCCTTACACAGTAGTTTTTACACTGAGGCTGAGGTCAATCCTCACAGTCATCTGAGGGTTGACCTCACACACAAATGGACCAAGAGCAATCAAGACTCGATTACAACAGGAGGGCCTACATAGCCCAACATAAAGGACACTCCTGGAGTATCCAGGTCAGCTGATCAAGGAGACGGGGCCCCATAGGACATCTATTATAGAAGGTCACCCTACCAGGGCCGGGAGTCATAGCTGATCTACCTAATACATAGAAATAAACACAAAGAGGCGGTCAAAATGGAGAGACAAGGAAACATACCCCAAATGAAAAAACAGAAGAAACCTCCAGAAAAAGAACTACACGAAATGGAGGCAAGCAATTTACCAGATACAGAGTTCGAATCAATGGTTATAAGAATGTTCAAGGAACTTAGTGAGAACTTCAAAAAAGAGAGAGCAAACATAAAAAAGGACATAGAAAGCATAAAAAAGTCAGAAATGAAGAATACAATATCTAAAATTAGGAATACACTAGAAGAAATAAACAGTAGGTTGAATGAAACAGAAGATCAAATCAGCAATTTGGAAGACAAGATAGCAGAAAACACCCAATCAGAGCAGTGAAAAGAAAAACAATTTTTAATGAGTATATTTTAAGAGACCTTTGGAACAAGATGAAGCATAACAATATCCACATCACAGGGGTCTGAGAAAGTGAAGAGAGAGAGCAAGGGATGGAGAACCTATTTGAAGAAATAATGACCAAAAACTTTCCTAACGTGGTGAAAAAAACACCCCACACAATTTCAGGAAGCACAGACAGTCCCAAACAAGATGAACCCAAAGAGACCCACAGCCAGAAAAATTATAATTTAAATAGTAAAGGTTAAAGACAAAGAGAGAATCTTAAAAGCAGCAAGAGAAAGGCAGTTAGCTACCTACTAGGGAGCTACCATAAGAATGTCAGCTGATTTCTCAACAGAAGCATTTCAGGCCAGAATACATTGGCATGAAATATTCAGAGTGATGAAAAGCAAGGACCTAAATCAGGACCACTCTACCCAGAATGGCTGCCATTTAAAATTGAAGGAAAAATAAAGAGCTTTCCAGACAAAAACAAAATAAAACAAAACAAAACAACAAAAAGAATTAAAGGAGTTTATTACCACCAAACCAGTATTACAAGAAATGTTAGAGGGTCTTTAAAAAAAGAACAACAACAACAACAACAACAACAACAAACCCAAAACAAAAGGACATAGTTATAAGAATAAACTGGTAATAAATACATACTCTTGCATAATCACTTTAAATGTAAATAGATTAAATGGTCCAATCAAGAAACATTGGGTAGCAGAATGGATAAGAAAACAAGACCCATGTATATGGCTGTCTATAATAGACTCACAAAAGAATGAAAAATACACAGAGACTAAAAGTGAAAGGATAGAAAAAGATATTTTATGTAAATGGAAATTTTTAAAAAGCTGGGGAAGCAATACTTATATCAGATAAAATAAACTTCAAAACGAAAGCCATAACAAAAGGCAAAGAAGAATCCAAAAAGAGGATATAATCCTTGTAAACATTTATGCACCCAACATAGGAGCACCTAAATAAAGCAAATCTTGAAGGACATAAAGGGAGAGACTGACAGTAATACAGTCATAGTAGGGGATTTTACATCACATTGACATCAATGGATAGATCTTTCAGACTGAAAATCAATAAGGAAATAGTGGCCTTAGATGACACACTAGATCAGATGGATTTAATTGCTTTCTGCAGAGCATTTCATCCCAAAGCAGCAGAATATACATTCTTTTCAAGTGCACACAGAATATTTTCTAGTATATAAAGTGTTTCTCTTAAAATTGGGAACAAGACAGGGATGCCCACTTTCATCACTCATATTCAACATAGTACTGGCAGTCCTAGCCAAAGCAATCAGACAAGAAAAAGAAATAAAAGGAATCCAAATTGGAAATGAAGAAGTAAAACTGCCATTATTTGCAGATGACATGATACTATATAGAAAGAAACCTAAAGGTTCCAAGAAAAAACTACTAGAACTGACAAATTAATTCAGTAAAGTAGCAGGGTACAAAATAAATATCCAGAAATCAGTTGCATTTTTATACACCAATAATGAACTATCAGAAAGGGAAACAGAAAACAATGCATTCACAATTGCTTCAAAAAATAAAATAAAATACCTAGCAACAAAAATTTAATCAAGATGTAAAAGACCTGTATTCAGAAAATTATAAAACACTGAAGAAATTGAACAGGAAGACTTCCAGTCATGATGGGGGCATAGGCAGACATGGCTGGCCTCCTTGCACAACCACATCAAAATTACAACTAAAATATAAAACAACCATCACTCAGAATCATCAGAAATTAAGTTGAATGGAAGTCTGACAGCTGTGGAATTTAAAAAACCATATCCATCCAGACTGGTAGGAGGAGTGCAGATACAAAATGGACTGGTCCCACATCCACGTGTGGTAGATAAAAATTCAGGAGGGATATCTAGGAGCAAGGAGTCCCAGCTCCATACCAAGTGCCCCCAGCCCAGGGCTCCAGTGCCAGGAAGGTAAGTCCCCACAAATTTGGCTGCAAAAACTAGCAGGGATTGAATTGCTGGAAGAAACTTCTGGAGTCCAAAGCAGCTCCTCTTAAAGACTCCACACATGGACTTACTGAGACTCACTCCCTATGAGCTACAGCATGACGGTAGCAGCCTGAAAGGCAAAGCGGCATACAGGAAGGAACCAAAGTGTCTGGCATCAAGGTGAGCAGAGGTTATTGACCCTTCTCTGATCCCTGCCTTCACTGAGCCACAAAGCCAGCAGGCTGGTGCCATATCTGAGACTCATCAACCTGGCTAACACTGCCCCACCCTGGAGATCCCCAGAGACTCTGTCCCACCCAACTTACAGGCCTACTCAAGTTGCTTTACCATATGAATAGCTGGTCTTGGTTCATGCTTCACAACTTCCTAAATCCTCTCAAAAAGTAGCAGCTGGCCTCAGTGAGCCCCCAGCCCCTGTACCTCTTGCTAAGTGGCCCCAGGTCTGGTATGAGCAGCAGCCAGTCTAGATTCACCAGCTTGGTTTCACCTTGGAATCTTCAAAACCAGCATAAGTAGTAGCCATCTCAGATTACTTTATAGTTCAGGCAGGGTGGCCATGGGGAAAACACAGGTGGGAGTTGACCCTGGTCTGCATCAGCTGGGAAACCCCAAAGACTGTGCACCTGGTGGACAGCTATAGACCACTTCAAGCACCACTGTCCTGCCCCTGCACAGATGATCCTCCATGGAGGGCAGAGGTTGGTGGTTAGTGGGTCACAGTCAGCCTTTGCAGCTGACTGGCCTGGGTAAATCCCTCCCAACAGCAATCAAGGCTCAATTACAAGAGGAGGGTGTACTCAGTCTACCCGAAGGGTATACCTTGAGTATTCAGCTTGGGTGATAGGGGAGGTTGTGCCCCTGGACCCTATAGGACACCTACTATATCAGGCCTCACTACCAAGACACAGAGTCAAAGCAGTTCTACTTAGTACATACAAACAAACACAAACTCCCAAAATAAAGACACAAAGAAACATGACCCAAATGAAAGGACAAATAAAAACTCCAGAAAAAGAGCTAAACAAAATGGAGATAAGCAATCCATCAGATGGAGAGCTCAAAACACTGGTTATAAGGATGCTCAGGGAACTTAGTGAGGACCTTAACAGCATAAAAAAGGTCCAGTTGGAAACAAAGAATACACTAACTGAAATAAAGAACAATTTACGGGGAAACAACAGTAGACTGGATGAAGCCAAGAATCAAATTAATGACTTGGAACATAAGAAAGCAAAAAATAACCAATCAGAACAAGAAGTAAAGGAACAAGGACAGTATAAGCAGCCTGTGGGACAACTTCAAACATTCCAACATTCATATCATAAGGGTGCCAGAAGGAGAAGAGAAACAGCAAGAAATTAGAAATCTATTTGAAAAAATAATGAAAGAAAATATCCTTAATTTGGTGAGAGAAATAGACGTGCAAGTCCAGGAAGCACAGAGAGTCCCAAACAAGATGACTGCAAAAAGGCCTACTCCAAAACACATCATAATTAAAATGCCAAAAGTTAAAGATAAATAGAAAATCTTAAAAGCAGGAAGAGAAAGGCAGTTAGTTACCTACAGGGAAATTCTCATAAGATAGCTGATATCTAAAAAAAAAAAACACTGCAGGCTAAAAGGGATTGGCAAGAAATATTCAAAGTCATTAAAAGCAGGGACCTACAGCCAAGATTGCTCTATCCAGCAAAGCTATCATTTAGAATTGAAGGGCAGATAAAAAGCTTCCCAGACAAGAGAAAACTGAAGAAGTTCATCATCACCAAACCATTATTTAGGGAAATAGATTTCATTAACTCTCTTTAGTGCTAAAGGGATTTATTTAAGAAAAAGAGGATCAAAACTCTGAAAAATAAAATGGCAATAAATACATTATATATCAATAATTGAACCTAAAAAGAAGATGGAAAGGGGAATTAGTGAAGAGGTGAGGTGATTAAGAAGTACAAATTAGTTACACAATAGCCATGGGAATGTAAAGTACAGTATGAGAAATGGAGTAGCTGAAGAACCTATATGTATGACCCATGGACATGCACAATGGTATGAGGATTGCCAGAGGGAGTGCAGGCTGCTGTGTGGAGGGGACCAAAGGTGCAAAAACTGGGACAACTGTAATAGCATAATAAATTAAATATAATTTAAAAAAAGAAATTGAAGAAGATACAAATAAGTGGAAGCATATACTGCGTTCATGGGTAGGAAGAATTGACATCATTAAAATGTCCATACTACCCAGAGCAATCTATAGTTTCAAGGTAATTCTTTATCAAGATACCAATGGTTTATTTCATATAACTGGAACAAATGTTCCAAAAATTTACATGGAACCACAAAAGACCACAAATAGCCACAGCAATCTTGTGAAAGGGGAACGAAGTTGAAGGAATCATGTTACCTGATATCAAACTATCCTACAAGGCCATAGTAATCAAAACAGCATGGTAGTGGCATAAAAACAGACACATAGATCGACTGAACAGGATAGAGAGCCTGAAATAAACTCACACCTTTATGGTCATTTAATATTTGACAAAGGAGGCAAGAACATACAATAGGGTAAAAATAGTCTATTCAATAAATGATATTGGGAAAATTGGACAGATACAATAAAAAAAGTGAAATTAGACTACCTTTTTGTACCATGCACAATAATAAACTCAAAATGGATTAAAGACTTAAATATAAGACTCAAAACCATAAAAATCCTAATAGAACAGAGGCAATAAAATCTTGCACATTTCACAAAGCAATATTTTTTTCTAACTTGTCTCCTTGGACAAGGGAAAAAAATAAACAAATGGGACTACATCAAAATAAAAAGTTTTTGCGCTCAAAGAAAACCATCAACAAAATGAAAAGCAAACCTATTGAGTAGGAGAACATCTTTGCCAATATATCTGAAAAGGGGTTAATATCCAAAGTTTATAAAGAACTTTTAAAACCCAACACCCAAAAGCCAAACAATCCAATTAAAATATTGGCAAAGGCCCTGAATAGACACTTCTTTAAGGAGAACACATAGGTGACCAATAGACACATGAAGAGATGCTCAACATCACTAATCCTCAGAAAACTGCAAATTAAAACTATAATGAGATATCAGCTCATACTTGCTAATTGGCCATCATCAATAAATCAACAAACAATAAGTGTTGGCAAGGATGTGAAGAAAAGGGAGACCTGTGCGTCATTGGTGGGAATGCAGACTGGTGCAGCTATTGTGACACATTAGGGAATTTCCTCAAAATATTAATAATCAAACTGCCTTATAACCCAGCAATTCCACTTCAGAGAATATATCTGAAGAAACCCAAAACACTGATTCAAAAGAATATATGCACCCCTGTGTTCATTGCAACATTATTTACAATAGCCAAGATTTGGGAGCCTCATCAATAGATGACTAGATTTAAAAAAAGCTGCAGTTAGACTAAGGAATACTACTCAGCCATGAAAAAGAAATATTACCTTTTGTGACAGCATGGTTGGACCCAGAAAGTATTATGCTAAGTGAAACAAGCCAGCCAGACCAAGGTGAATACCATACGACTTCATTTATATGTAGAATCTAGTGAACAAAACAAGCCAACAAAATAGAAACAGATTCATAGATATAGAAAACAGACTGACAGCTCTTAGTTTGGAAAGAGGTTGAGGGGCTAGGTGAAAAAGGTGCAAGAATTAAATACATACAAAAAAAACACCCTCGTAGATGTAGACAACAGTATGGTAATTAACAGAGGGAAAGGGGTAGCAGCAGATAGAAGACGGCGAAGGGGGGATAAATGGTGATGGAAGGAGATTTGATTTTAGGTGGTAAACACAAAATACAACATACAGATGATGTGCTGTAGAATCATACACCTGAAACCTGTATCATTTTGTTAACCAATGTCACCCCAATACATTCAATAAAAATTAAAAAAAGGAAAGATGAGGATGAAAAAGAAGAGAAGAGTCATGTAAGCATGTTAACCATTGTAACTTTATCCTAAGGGACACAGGGGGCCATTAAAGGCTGTGAGCAAGCTACTGATGTGATCAAATATGACTATAAGTTGTATCACAATCAATGCAAAAGGAAAGTCTACATTTTGCAAATACTCCTATTAACATATATGGGGCCCTCAAGGTTGTTCACATTTTCTCAAGCAATGTCTGGAAGGCATCAGATGCAAAAGAGCATGATCAAAGGCTGTCTTGCTAAGCGGCTCTACAAAACCAGATTCTCTGTTGCAGTTGCAAGGTCTGGTCTGCCTTCTGTCTTGGCAGGGGTCGTGATTTAGAAGCATAGAGGCTTGTCCAGATTTGAGGAAGGTCAGATTAATCAAGTTTAAAATATTCACTGTTCTGCATAACATAAGCGACCAGTCAAAGCAATCTTTTTCTAGCAAAGGTTCAGTCAACAAGACTCATAGCTGCTGGTCCCTAGAAATGGAGCCACAGGAAGCAGATTATGGAGTTTTAACCCAGTTCTTGGTGATCCTATAGTTGGGTGAAGTGCAGTATTGACAGATGACCCTCTCATGACAGTTAGAATGTGGGCTCTGATGGAAGGACTCACAGACTTTCCAGTGGTCCTTGATGAAGCCACAGTGAAGGGGTATAGTGGCAGATAAAATGCTCTCGCTCGCTCTCTCTCTCTCTCCCCCCCCCCTCCTTCCCTCCAGCTTGTGAACTGGCTCGGCTAACTTTATCTGATATAGTCTCTCCAAAAGAGTGGGGACCCAAGTGTCAAGACATGCCTGTGCTTCGTGACCCCAAGGGTTTCCCCATGATCCACGGGCACTCCGGGACAATGTTTGATAGAGCCATTGTTAATTGACTCTGTTTTCATTGTTTGTTTGATTTTATAACTAAACTAGTCTCCCAGGAGTAAACTTTCTAGTCCACCATATGTACTATACAGTTAATTATAACATACTCCCTCTCTTACCCATGGACCCTGAACATAAGGATGTTTCTGGTCTACATATGGTAAACAATACTGTTCATACATTCTCCCCCCAACGCATTTCCTAGATCCCCCACACCGTGGACATTAATGACTTCTTTGGGCCCCTTCTGGTTTCACCAGATGAACAAAAATAAAAATAAGCAGCTGTCATACGTTAACTTAAAAAAAAAAAAAAGAAATTCATGAAGTCTATTTCAATTTGGAGAAGTGTTTGGCTTAGAGAGGAGGGAATCGGTTGTGCCATTGATGGCAAAACGCTCGCTTACTAATGCACCACTTCCTGACATTTAATTTGCACAATTTGTCTCTTATTATCTGGCAACTCTCAGAAGATTTTGGAAGCAGGATAAAAGAAGGCAGAAACCTAGTAAGCAGTAAGAATAAAAGTGGAAACGTGGGGGGCACCAAGTTAAGAGTCAGATAACTGAGGCCCAGGCCACACCTGCTGGTCCATCCACACCTGGTAATAAAGCAGTCCAACCAGAAAACAGCCATAAAAGGGAGCCCAATGGAAGGGGAGCCAGAAGACAACACGCGATGATAAAACGAAAGCCACTTATGTTAGTTACCCAGCACTTTCGACACCATGGAACTCAGTCAAGTCTAAACTTAGATGTGATCTATCTGAGAATATTACCGTACACCTAGATGGGAGAAATTGCATATTTTCCATCATAAAAAAAATCAAAATGTTTTATCTGTGCTTCTGCAATTCAAAAATGACTGAAGCTGTGAACTTCAAATTTGGCAAGATTGTAGTCCTCATTAAGGAAGGGAATGGAAGCCAATTTTGAAGAAAAATGGTTTCCTATTTTTGAGTGTAGAAGGTTGAAACAATAAGAGTTGAGCTGAAGATGAGGAACATTTCCTCCGCTGTTTCAGCTCCCATTTGGATAAAGATTATTAACCAGAGACTACAATGAAACACATCTTGTTTTCGACTCATAAATGAAAACATCTTTCCTGATTCCTTTATTTGTTCTCTTGTACCGATCTAAATCAAAGTTCGATTTGTTAACATGAAGCTAAGATGTATAATTAAAACGCCTTGAAAATCAGATAATTTCTGAAAGGACTCGACTTTGTTCAGCTCAGGCCTGGGGTAATCTGACCTCAGGTGTCTTTGGAGTTAAATGGCTGTGGCGTAATACACAGGATGTGCAAAGGAGAAAAATAATACAGTTATAGGAAATGTAACTTTGGAATTTCCTGATTTAACAGCAGAGATTTCAGTCTTAACACTGTGTCAATATTGGTTTTAAACATATACATGTTTGTTTATTGGCACACACACGCATGCACACAGGAATCTCATCCATAAAATGCACCCACATCTGTGGTTAAACACAGCAGCTGTTTAACAGCCCAGATCACATTCTGAAAACATTGGGCCCTGAGTTAAGAATCCCATCCAGTGCAATGGGAACTGGGGTCCTGTATTAGGAATGTTGCCCTGAGAGCTCTCCAAGATGCCCCCAGACAGACCCCTTCGCCAAATTCACAACATGTTTCCCCAATTTTGGAATCGATAATTAAAGGCCCCCACTTTATTCCTTGCTCTAATAACTGTAGTGTATGTAATAAATACTTTGAAGACCAGCTCAAAGTCAAACCAGGGCAATTTAAAGTCTGCTAAACGTGTACATTGCCCATCCAAAGATCTCTGCAACTCCAATGAACAAAAAAAGCAGAAGCAATTCAAAGGCTCTGTCGATACATAACCACCAGAGAAAAGGCCTGTCCCAAGAGCAAGTGCCCCACAGATGCTGGCACGGGGGTCAACGCATACCTTTGGTTAGCACTCTGCACCATGACACCTCTTTCGGCTACACTTCATGCATCTGATAACCTAAGTGAGCACAAGCTTGGAAATAATGGCAGAAATGCACAGCCATCCGAAATCATACCCATAGATCCTCAGGACACAGGTCATCTTCAACGTCAGACCACCCTTACATAATAACTGAGGGCATCGGAGACCCTACCAGTGGGTATACAAAAAAGAAGCATGGCACATTCCGATCACCTATAACTGCCCAAATCTCCAGATGCAGAGATGAGACATTTTTATGACAAATGCGTTTGCAGATTTTTGTTGCTGTTTCTCACTGAATTTCCTCTTTCTCTGTGCACATGATCCCTTTTTCTTCTTTCTAATTTTGCTTTTTAATATATGAGTTAAATCAGTGCACCTCACACACTACGGCTGTGTTTCCCCCCGCAACAGCTGGACAATGAATTTGATTACCCTCTTCTGCAACTCAAGGCCCTCTATAATCTGATTTCATTCTTTCATTATTCATTTATTCATACATTCGCTTACTCATTTTTCATTAAATTCACATTTATTAAGCATGTATTATGTCCAAGGTATAACGGTAGGGATTGGAAACACATGATTAAGATATGTTATTTGCATCAAGGAACTTAGAGTGTAGCATGAAGCACACATAGTAACTATTAATTACAGCAAGGTTATAAGGGCAAAGACGGAAGAATGTATGAGGCACCATGGGACAAGAGAGAGCAATGTGCCTAATTCTGCCATCAAGGAGATGTGAGGTGGGAGCGGAGGTTCAAAGCCTGAGTGGGCAAAGGATATGCCGAATGAGGTAACAAGAGCTGTTATGAGTAGGGGGACACTTTGAGCAAAGTCACTGCATGGAGAAGAAAAAGGTGGGTAAGATGGGAGAACCCAACACTTCAATACAGCCATGCTCATGATTGGTGGACCTAGTGAACCTAGAAAGACTCTAGTTAACTTATATTTTTGTAAAAATCACTTGAGTAGAGTGAGCAACATGGAAGCTGTGCCTAAGGAAGCTCATCTCCCTCATTTCCTACCATTTTCCCTTTCCCAAAGCTTAGTTCAACTAATGCAGCAAATAGGAACTATTTCCCCAACGCAGGTGTCCAACAACAAGCCTGTCTAAATTTTAGTACAACTCCCCTTTTCTCAGGGAATCCAGGGGCCTCCTCCCCGTCTCCCAATATCTTAAATTCCTTCGGAGTCAGTGCCTGGGGAATGTGAGAGTTCTTCCTTTTTGTCTGTTCCACAGACAGATTCATAGGGAATCTGTCCTGTTTCTTTATAAATGCCCCAAAACGCCAGGCTCATCGTAGACAATGAAACCACTCTACTGAATGAAATGCTCCTCTTCCTTCATGATCGCTTTGTTTTACACAGAAGGCTTCGTGCTCACTATTTTTGCAAGTCTTCTCAGCCAGTACTTTGGAGACATCACCTGGAGATCTTGTTATTTTTCGAATTCTGATTCAGGTCAGTATGAGGTGGGGCCTGAGCTCCTGCATTCTCACAAGTTCCCAGACAACGTCAACACTGCTGATCACAGGCCGCACCTTGAGTGGCTGGAATCCGCATGTGAATCACGTTCCCCTTCTCCTGAGACGTGCCTTCTCTATTACTAGTTCACTATTTGGGGTTTTACAAACTTATTCTGTTATTCACATAATTCAAGAATATCAGCTCTTTGAAGACAAAAAAAAAAAAAAAAGCCTTTCACATTTTTGCACCTCCCACACGAAGGAGAGCTAGGCATAACTGATGGCTTTTTCCATTGATTTGCTGACTGTATGCTTCATGTTGCTTTAAGTCCATTCCTGGCTGTCAGCTCTCCTCAGAATTCAGTTCAGTCTGCTCAGATGGCGATGAAAAAGTCATGTGTGACCTGGTCCCTGGCCCCTCTCTAACCTGATCTTCTGCTGCATCGTCATCTCCTGCTCTGTGACCCTACCGTCACATGTGGAATGTTTTCTTATTCCTAGGGAGGCTCAGGGGGGAATACCTGCCTATTATGTAAGATGTTGCCTCACCTGAGGACTGTGGGAAGCAAAGAAAAGGGTGGGAGAATAGGTCCTAGTTCTGTTGTCCTGGACTTCTAGCCCAGATCAAAGGCTCTCTGTAACTCAGACACAGGTGTGATGACCTCTCGTCTTATCAAAGGCAACACGAGGCCGAACTGTGCAGCATGAGGATTGGACAGTCACTACCTTTATCCCTTGGGTCCCCTTTCCTCTCATACCCATTTTTTTTTCATTCATGCACTGGCTAATTTCAGCTTTGGTTATATTATTCCACACTCTGGCCTAGCTTCTAATTACTTTTCTCTCAGTACATTATCATCTTGATAATTGAGGGGTTTTCCTCAGACTGTGGTCTTTGTTTCTCCTCTTTCAAAAGTTTTTCCTCTAAGCCTTTATTCCTAGCTCTCTTTCCTTTTGCCTCCTGTGTTCGACTGCCCTTACGATAATTTAGTGTGTGCCTGGCAATGAACAGGTTTCCCTTCCCAACCGGCCAAGGCGTGCACCTCAAGTTTGGCTTTCAAGTTTATTCCTTTTGTATCAGCCATCATCTTATAAAATTGGATGTTATGTCTTCGTGGTCTCCCACACACCATTTAGCA
This sequence comes from Mormoops blainvillei, assembly GCA_004026545.1. Taxonomy (NCBI): domain Eukaryota; kingdom Metazoa; phylum Chordata; class Mammalia; order Chiroptera; family Mormoopidae; genus Mormoops; species Mormoops blainvillei. Next base: position 110,931 of record PVJD01003617.1, on the reverse strand, counting down.
CGTCTTCATCTCTTTCCTCATCTTAATTAAAGCTTGTTATACTCACAGGCACAAATTAAAACAAATTTTACATACATTCCCTTTTATAGTTCCTGGCGATTGGCAGGTGAGCATGGAAGTGGATACAATACCTGAGGATGTTACAGCCCACAGCTGCTACCTGCCCCAGATATCTGGATGGGGTGTGCTGACATGTGGCCCAAGTGGTCTCAAGTCTGGAATCCTGACAAGTACTGCACCTGCTAGGGGAATTGATCCAATCAGAGCCTGTTTAGAGGCAAAGTGACATCAATGAAGATTTCCTTTCTTATCAGGTCACAGATGGCTTTCCCATAAGCCACTCGAAATCTAAAGGCTCATCGGAAACTTAAGGGAAATCATCACCCAGCTGCTTCCCCCCCCTAAAAGACGTGCCTATTGTTAGACTGGTGGCTTAGTGCTTGGCATGAGGGTTTCATCCAGATGTGGTGGGCTTCAGGGCCCAGCACACTCTTCCTCTTAAGTGGGGGCCTGAAACCTGCCATCAGAAGACACAAGGCAAGAGTGCTTTTAAGTCCTTTAGATGATATTAGCATCTTGCTCAAAAGTCCTCTTGGGCAGATTTCTGTTTTCTTTATGCATTAGATTAGCATGCTAAGGATATGCTTTCTCATGAAAAGCGAGGAAGAGCTGATACCTTCGGCAGGAATGGCCAGGTTCTGTTAAATCACGATGCTCCGTGGGGCAACTCAGCATATCAGCCTGGTTCCTAATCACAAACCCAGAGAAATTACATGGAACCCAAAGGAATCCAGCTGTGGTCCACCCAGCATTTTAATCAGAAGAGTAAGCTTTTCTCTTCAGCAGCCACACTCTCCTCCGTGGAGACCGTTATGTTATTGGGAAGAAAGGTAGCAATGCCATGTAGGTGTGAAGAAATGGGAAAGAGCTAAGATAAATGGGGAAGTCAACAGAGATGCAAATGAAAGATTGCTTGGTTCCAGGGGAAGGACAGTAGGAAGAAGTGTCACCATGCATGTAGAACTCAGACAGCTGCTGTGCACCATCATGTTGGAAAGAATTTTGACCATTGTTTCAACTTTACAGTAACTTTTCAATGCATTAAAAATGCCTTGTAATTCAATGCCCCACTTACGTATAGGAATTAAAATGTATTGATTTGCTACTTACTTTACATTTCAATTTAAGGGTGATAAAAGGAAGAAGCTGTATTTTTCTTTCTATCACTTTCCCGCAAAAGGGGGTGAAAACAAACACAGGTGCTTTAAAATTTTTCAAGGTGCAAACTAAATTACACGAGGCCCAGGAGTGTGCAGTAGCATTTCTTTGTTTGAGCATGGAATAAAAGACAGATAATTAGGAAATTGGGAGTCTATTAATTTTCCAAATTTACTCATGCAAGAACCACTGAGCTATGGTGATATTTGCTTACCTCGTCATTATGCAAAAATATATTAGCTAATTATTTTGACTAATGCAATTAAGATATGCATATTTAGCATAAACCATACAATAGAAATGTTACAGTCAGCAATTGCTGGGTTGCGCTCATGGGTAGCAGAGAGGCAAAAGTCCCTGCTCAGTCTCCAATGGCAAGCCACAAGATTGCTACAACTCTGCCTACACTGTTATTATTAGTTTGGTTGCAGTAATTAATTTACTTTACAGCATGACTCGGTGGCACAGCTAGCAGTGGTATTAATTTTTGTTATGAGACACCTGAAGATGTCAGCTTTTGAGCAGCAGTGTCTGCACCTTTAATTGCCTTAATCAGTGGAAATGCAGTATCTCTTTCAGGCATCCAATTAAGAATGCTATTGTTATTTTTCTTTCCTCTCCAACCCTTCCTAATGCATACGGGAGCTAGCGAAAGTTAAGGTGATGGCTGTAGCCAAGAGGGTTATCTTTCCTTCTTAACCTGAGAACCCCACTGAGCCTCAAGTTCCTGAATGACACAACAAGGCTTTCTTTGAGTCTCCTTGGACTCTATCAACTCATAGTCTCTTGCTACGCAAAATATGGTAAGTGAACCAGCCTGGGTTCACCCAAGACCCTTTGAATCAGAATCTCATTTTAATAATATCCCAGCGATTAGCCCAGTGCTTAAGGGCAGAGCCAGCCTTCTGCCAACATGAAGTTGCAATGGCTTCATCAATGGTGTGACCTGAGAGAATGCTGTGGAGAAATCCAAGGACAAAGCTACGAATCCAGTGCCCAACATTTATTCCACTGTATTTGGAAGCACTTCAGCTTATGGGAGTTTCACATACTGTTGAAAGAGATGAAGATTTTTCTCAGCTCTTATCTGACCCCGTGTCCACCAAGACATCAAAAAAAGTGAAGCAAGGAAGATGCTGGAGAGAAAAGGTCAAGAGAGGAAGAGGTCTGGGAAAGGGTGTGAGGAAAATGATGCCTCCACCTCACAGTTCTGCCGCCGAGCTGGGTCCCACACACTTCTCTTCCCGGGTTCCACACGAACTTGTCTAAGGATATTGGCCAAGTGTACTTACCAGCCACCTGTGCTTTGTTGCTCATCCCCACGCACTACACCTCCTAGTCCCAGAACTCTCTCCCCTCCTTGGTTCTTTCTTCCTTTGTCCTTAAATAGGAAGAGTTATGTGGGTCATGTGACGGCCTTTATGTACCCATACTTCGACTTTTTAGAACTTTCCTCTGGCTGATCCTGACTGGCTTGTTCTTCTCTCCTTACCCACATCCCATGGCATCCTATTTTCTAGGAAACACCATAGAGATGTTTTATTCCCACTCCTGGCCATAAGCTGGTACACACAGCTGCCCCCTAAATCCGGACCCTTTCATTTTATCTCCATTCCACATCCAGTTACTGAAACTGTGTGTCTACTGAGTCAAGCTCAGCTTATTGTCATTGTACTAGTTTCTGAAATTATCTAGGCCAGCATAGTTTAGAAATACTCATAAATGGAGTGGTCATTAGCAACAGTCAAAGACAGGCCTCTTTGCTAGCAAAAGCAGCAGGACCAATGAGCGGAAGAGATGCATTCAAACTGGCGCTGTAGAAACTGTTATCTTACAAACCCTTCTTATAGGCTGGATTACATCTCTCCCAACCCCTACAAGAAATTCCTGGTGAAGTCCTAACCCCTGGTACATCAGGATGTTTGGAGGTAGAGTCTTTACAGAGGTAATTAAGGCAAAATGAGGTAATTGCGGTGAGTTCTAATATTCCCTCTTACAGGAAGAGGAAATTAGGACACAGAGGGATGACGATATGAGGGCACAGAGAGGAGATGGCCATTTACAAGCCAAGGAAAGGGTCCTGGAATGACCCTTCCCTCACGGATCTCAAAAGGCACCAACCCACCTGACAACCTGATACCCAACTTCTGGCCTCCAGAGTTGTGAGACAATAAATTTCTGTTGTTAAAGTTACCCAGTCCCTACTGCTTTGTTATGGCGGCCCTAGATTAACACATTTCCTTGAAATTCAGGAAGTTTTGTTCCTATATCTATCCCTTCATAACATCTAGCTTAATAATAGGTATCACATAGTAGGTGTTCCATAAATAATCACTGAGTGAATGAGGAGAGGAATGAATGAATGTGTGCATGAATGAATGATCTAAAGGACTATTCCCTTTAAGATAAAACCTTTTTTTTCTTTTCTTAAAAAATCTGGACCCTGATGATTCTGTGGCACTGTGTGACATGTGCCTTCCATCCCAAACAGAAGCTGGTTCATGAACAAATCCCTTGGAGAAGAAAAAATTGCTAGTTTTGGGGCCCCTCTTTCCAGACACAAGGGGCTTTTGTTGATCCTTCAAGGAGTCTCCAGCATCCCAAGGAACATGAGTTAACATATTTGTTTTCACATATTAGTCATATATTTGATAGAGTGTATAGCAAATGTATGTGATAACATAAAATATATTTTAAAATTACAAATTTGGACAGCTGTCATGACATTTGAAAGAGTACATTAAAAATGTTACTATATCCACTTTTAAATGCCATGCCGAATGGCTAAATTTGTCAGCCTTTCCACATATTTTATTTTTGTGTGTTTGCTTTGATTTTTAAAAAGGGGTTCATCATGTGATTTCTGGGCAATTGGTCAATTTTAACAAAAACTCCACTTTGTAAAAGCTAAATAAAAAGTGAGCCTAAGATTGACTCCACCCAACTCCACCCAGTTTGTCCTTTGTCACAGCCTACATTGAGCAAAATAGACAAGGAGCTATCAGGAGCTAAGGGAGAGATTTAGCAAACAGAGCTGACAAGACAACGAGGAAGCAAAATTTGGAGTTCAGGAATTGGCATTTCAAATACTATGTGCTTAGGTTGAAGTTGGCACCACGTCGCATGTGTCCTGTCCCCAACCAATCGAGGGACAGTGCTGCTTGTCTCCTGTCAGTTTTCGCTGTGAACGTGTATCTAGAGCAAGAAAACCCAGAAATGCAAATTTTAAAAAAAGCTTCCCACATTTTCAATCATAACTTTTTAAGAGCACTACACAAAACCAAATTAAGCATATCAAGGGGCCAGATGTAGCTTGAGGGCTGGAATTTTGCAAACTTGGCATTCCACAATTCAAAAATGCTGGAAATCAAGCCAGAGACTTTCCATACCACAGTGGTTTCTCGCCACACACCTCTCCTGAGGAATTTGGCTTTGGGGCTACCTTATATGTGAAACTGCCTTGTAAGTTTACTTTATATACCATATATATTTTAAATATATTTTATAAAATTCTCACAGTGGGTGAAACAAGCATTGGCAGGGATAGCCCAATGTCATTGTGGGGGCTGTTTGCTGGTGGTGGTATTTATTGGCAATTGCAAGATGTGTCTTCCTGATTTTATCTAGGTTGAATCAAAATATTAAAATTCGTTTGTTTTATCTGAACATCTAAGAACTAAGAGTGAGGAGTAGAGAGAAGCCCAATGCATGGCGGTGGCAGAAGGAAGATTGCTCAGAACTCGGAATTTGCCTTAGATCACCAAGTGTCAACTGTACTGTGGCAACATTAAGTTGTCCTTTGGAACTGAGCTAATCCTTAAACTGTGTGCATATCCAAAACATTAGCTATCTTCTGTCAGGCCTTTATGCGCCACATGCTGAGTTAATTAACACAGAGACGCTTGATACTGGAACCCTCCAGAGGGGAAAGCAGAAAGAGGCCCAGGCCTGAGAACAGACAGAGCCCTCAGGGGGGTTGAAAAACACGGGGGTCTGTTCAGTTTTTATTTCCTTCTGCTCTTGTGATACAAGGTCAGTGGGTTAGTCAACGCCATTTCTGTCCCATTGTCTGTTAGAACTCCCAGGAAGGCATCCTCTGTGAATAATGAAGCCTCTCTGCACTCCAAACATTAAACATCCAAATGTCCATCATTCCCTCTATGATGGTCAGAAGGAGGAGTTCATTGGAAAGACGGCTTGCTCCTAAAAATAGCAGCTGTCTCCTTGGAGCCCCTTCATTATTCGTCACTTCATCCTTATAAAGGTGCTTCTATAACGTAGTGGAAAACATACTCAGTTTTACATTTTTACACTGAGGTGAATGGAAGTACACATATAGACACACAGGTATCTCTTCTCTTATCGTCGAAGGGGCTAGTTAACAGAGAAGCCATTCTGTCATTCACCTACGTCTTAGAATGTAGGGTGCCAGTGTGTGTCTCTGAGGTTCATGCCCTGAAGTCATGACACAGTGCAGGGCAGGGCACCATGTGAGAGAAGGCATATGGCAAACATTTTAATAATACTGTGAGTGACAAGAAACCTCTTTTGGACTGACTGGTAGCAATAGGAATAGAGAGGGAAGGAAGAAAAAGGGAGATACTCAAAAAGAGGAAGAAAGAAGACTTGGAGCGTAACTGAATATAATGTCAATGTGTCCCTAAGGTTGGAAGCGTGGAAGCTGAGTTAGCTAGTCAGGGTGAGGGCGGGAGCTAGGGAAGCTGGTAGAGATGAGATGGTCTGGTATTGTGGTCGGTCACCCTCTTTGGAGTAAGGCACAACTGAGTCTTAGACATGTGACTCCAGGGGATCCCTTTAACTCTCTCTCTGTTAGGAATGATGACAACCTCTCCAAAGGATGATCATGAAGTTGAAAATAGAAAACGTACGTATCAGAGGTAGAACTGCTAAGCATTTAAAAGCATTGACTTTGGAGTAGATAAACTCTCCCTCTTAATAACCAGGTAACTTGGGGCAAGTTTTTAGGGTGTCTAGGTCTCCTTCTCCCCATGTGTAAAATTAAAATAATAATATTAGTATTTGCCTCATTATTTTGTGGTAGGGATTAAATAAGACCATATATGTAAGTCATTCCATCCTACATAGAGACCACTCAGTGTGTATTAACTATCATTAGATACAGTATTTAGCATAGTTTCTGGAACGAAATCAAAGTTCACATAACAATAACCTTGTTGATGCTGACGGTAATGCACAGAGTTTTGTGCAAACAATGATATAACGGAAACTCAGTAAGGAAAGGCCACTCGACAGCAAGAGAGTCACAGAACAGCAGTGACAAGCAAAGTGAGAGCACAGGAGACCCCTCTGGCTCACGAGACATGGGCCAGGCTGGATCACCGTGGTTGTCCCATCGCCCTTGGCCCTGGCAGTTCTCCGACACAGGCTACGGACTGGGGTTCACAGAAGCACGTGAAAGCATCACAATGCGATGATGGAGAAGCTTCTCAAACTCTACTGCATCTTCCCTGCCAGCCATCAGGAGCTTGTCTCCCCTTAGCCTTTCTTACAACTCACCCCATAACACCCCACTACTGCTGCCGCCATCAGGCTGGCTAATTTTGCATTAGCCATGTGGACTATCGGATGGTTTCTGCTGTATTTTGTTGCCCTTTCAAATATTTCTTAAATAGAAGATTGTACCATCTGGTGGACAATCTGCCCATGTGCTATCTCACCTATCGCAGCGTGGATTCTGCTCCTGTTAGGGAAGGAGTGAGGCGGCGAGGAGTCGTCGTTTGCTAGAAGGCGCTGCCTCTGGCCGCCTGCAGCCCCACTGTCGCTGGGCTGCTCCCTCTCCCGGTGGCCGGGTTCTGCCTGCACAGCACTCCGTTTCTGTGTGCTGAGCAGATGTTTCTCCCACTCACTCCATGGCCAGCCTATTACTCATGGGGCTTCGGGGAGCAGATGTCTCCATAGATAGGCCTCTCTGACCTGTGCTGACATTTTACCGACGCAAGCATCGAGTGGCGGGGCGGCTACAGTTTGTATGTGGGAGAGAGAGGGGCTAAGGCTCGGTGAAATTCCACACACCAAATCTCTACTCCGCCCAAGTTAAAACAAAAAAAATGATGAAAGGCATTCAGAATATTAATGATACCTAAAGAAGGAAGGCATCTACATATATATTAAGGAAATCCATATATATATTTACAAATATATATAATCTTGGATACCTCATGGACCTTTACAGAGAGGCTGATGACATATTTGCCTCTTATTCTGCTCCAGTGAACACCAATTATACAATCACGCCTGGGGTAAAAAGCAGAGTTGGCATTTTCAATTAAGAAGATGATACTATCAACAGTAGCATTAAAACTTGAGAACATAATCTGGCAAACCTTGCTTGATGGGAACAAAATCAGCTCTTTCACTTTATTTTCCATTCGGGGATGAAGAATGTGGTCTCACTGAGGCCTGTGGCAGCATCCCAAATGATTGTCACATATCGCATTTGCCAAGGGGTCAAGAATGAGAAATCTAGAACCAAACTGACTGAGGTCAGAGGTAGTAGAACACACTCTACGTAGGCAAATTATATTACCTTCTATTCCTCATCTGTGAGGTAGGTATAATATTATAATAATACCTTCCTCACAGGGTCATGTGATTCAAAACACTTGCCACACCTCCTATATGCCAGACACTGTCCTGAACACTTTATAAATCAGCAGAAGAATAGCTCCCCTTTTACTTAAGTAGAATTAGGGCATTCACCAGTGCCCATTCTGAACTTGTGTTAACATCTGCATCCCATTACTCCTGTGGCCATAGAGTCGATGTCCCACAGTCCCACACTGGGGAGGCTCAGGGCGGGCCCCCTCCCCTCCCACGCTACCTGAGGAAGGGCTGCCTAGGCCATGCCAGGCCTCCCACTGCCTCTCTTTTGTTATTCGGACAAGGCAGGATATGAGCAATTTGCCAGATCAGCAGGTTAAAACACACACACACACACACACACACACACACACACACACACACACAAACCTCACCACAAAACCAAAAGTTAAGTTCAGCAGATGACCTGTAGTCAGAATTCTAGTTCTACTAAATTTGGATTTCTACTGATTACAAGGCTGGTGGTACCGGAGGTGGGAACATCATTCGTGGCTATCGTACTTGCTGTACTTTGTATCATAACCAGAGCAGGCCATCCACCCAAAAGTAAACTTGAAAGTTCTTCTTTCTCCCTCAATTCCTTCTCCTTCATTTCCACCCACTCATACAAGAAACATAGCACTGTTCCTCCCATCACACAGGCGATGCTTTGTGAGATAAAAATATGAGCTAAAATTTATTGAATAGATACTATGTGGCAGACACGCAGCCAAATGCTTCATGTATGTTGACATATTTAATATCTACAACAATCCAATGAAGTAGATACTTCATTATTTCCTCTATTATAAACTTGAGGAAGTGGAGGCAAAGGAAAGTTAAGCAACTTTATCAGGGTCTTACAGCTAATAAATGGCACATTGGGATTTGCACCCAGGTAACTCTACTACAGAATTTGAGTTCATAATCACTATATAGAGCTCTGTTATTCTCATCATTCTTCATATTTCTATATCTATAGAGAGATTAGAATTTTAAATATATATGTTTAAGTAGGTGGAACTCATGGTATAAATTGCATTCTGAGCAGCATAGTTTTTACAAGTAAAGAAAAACGGACGAAGGTGGGAATACAAGAAACATGGGATTCAGCGCATGCTTGCAAGCCTCAGTTTCCCTCCATCTTATGGGTTCATGGTACAGTGAGGGTGGGGAATGATCTCTCTTTGACCCATTAGAGCTTCACTGGGTGAAGGCCAGCTCAGCAGTGGAGCCAAGGCTGAGAATTATAAAGGGCAACCTGCCTCCTCCTTAGATTTTAGCCAATAGTGGACAGTGAACAGAATCAGGGGAAAGCCACATACTTTTTTATTAGACAAATGGTCATCTGGGTTGATTTAACCTTCTTTGAAGTGAAGTAAAAAGAAAAATAATATGTACAGATGACAGAAAAGAACTGAAGATTAAAAGAAATGAGCATTATCCTAAGACTAAGAGGAGAAACATGAAAATGATTTACTATAAGGATAAGATATTTTTAGAAAACTCCAATATTCTCAATAGAATTGGAGAAGTCATGGCCCCTATGAAACAGCAGCAGAAATGCAGGATAGATTGGCATGAAAGCTGAACTGGACTCCATAAGCATTGCAAGAACACTTAAGTTTCCAATAGCAAAATAAAATCTAACTTATAGGCAATAAAAAAGTAGATCGGACACTGTCGAAAATAGTCATTAATGTGAAGGACAAACAAAAAAAAATGATTTTTTAAAAAAAGTCCTCACCCAAACTTATGTTGAATGATTTCTAGAGAGAGGGGCAAGGAGAAAGGAACCCATAACTTTTTGGTGTACGGGACAATGCTTCAACCAACTGAGCCACCCGGCCAGGGCCAGAAAATTGATTCTTAATGCAAAGGAAAGAAGAGATAAAAATGATGAGAGGTAAGATTATATACAGGGCAGAACATGTAGCTAGAACTTAGGAAGGGAAACTATTCCAGAAGAACAAGAGAGAACTGCTGCTACCAAAGAAATAGCAAAGATAAAATTTAAGAAGAGTTTTCAGGACTAAGTCTGCATGCCACAGGAGCTAAGGTAGGCAAAACTTAAAGAATAAGGAAGAAAAAAACTAAAGACAGCCTAAGAGAAAGAAAGAGGGATGAGGAAATAAGAGACAGAGAGAGTGAGGCCCGGAGAAAGTAAAAGGGGCAGAAAAGAAAAGAGAATAACATGTGGAATTACAGCCTCTCAATCATTCAAGCATCAAGCATCCCCACACAAGCATCCCTGTGGTAGACACTGTTGTTCCCTGCACCTCTATCCCCACCCTGACTGCTTCAGGGTAGACAGCCTGGCTTCCAATTGCCAACTCAGGATTCTTTTCAGCAGGCCTTTCTCTGCCCCTCGGGCCACTTTGCCTGCCCCTGCAGACATCTACAAGTGCCGAGAAATGGTAGTTACCAGGAGCTGCGTTCAACCAGTGAGAGGCAGGTTTGGTGAGTAAATACCCTGGCTCCCTCACTTATCTGAGAGGGTAACTTAAGACCGCACGACTACGTCCCAGGTACAATTCGTGGTATCTGGCTTGATAACCCACTCTTAATAATGCGCCCTTTATCGGCTGCCTTCTTTCCCTGTCTTGCGTCTTCACTCCCCTACCTTTGCCTCTCAAATAAACTATTGGCAATTGAATCCTTGCCTCAGAGTTTAATCCTAGGGCAACTCAAAGGAAGACATCCTCAACAGAGAACTAAAATTAGGCCAGATTGCCCTCAAATGCTGAATGTCAGAAATCTACGGTGCAAAGTATAGCCAGGTTTCAAAAGAATGCTTTAGGGCTCAGGAATTTAGTGCTCATTCAGCTTGTCATTCTTACGTGACAATTAAAGATCTTCCCAACTAGGAAAGAACTAAAAAAATTCTCTCATTTAAAGCAATACTTGAAGACAACCTCCAGCCTTTAGAGAGATGAATCAAAGAAACTCAGGAATGAGGTATTTGCAGTAGTCGATGGTCCCTAATCCTGATCAGACACACTTCTCCCAGCTCACAGTTTTAGCGCTGTGCTCTTATTTGGGAGTTGTGGTGCTTTTTTTTTTCTTTTCTTTTTTTATCACTTTTCTCAAGTTTCCTATCTTTGAATTTGTTATTCGAAGAAAGACTTCCATAATGAAATTCCTAATAAGAGCAGGTTGTGATAGTAATGAAAATAGCTAACATATATCAAATGTTCATGAGGAGTTATGCACTGCACAATATCATTTCGCTCTCACACTAATTCAGTGAGGTAGGTACTAGCATTATTATGCTCAGAGAGGAAACTGAGTCACAGAGAGGTTACTTCCCCAAGACGGCATTGCTTGTAAGTGGTCGAGCGGATTCAGAAATGGCAGCCTAGTTCCGGAGCGCTTTCTCTTAATCACCAGGCTTGCCCTTGAGGATCCTTTAAGGAAACTCCCAAATATAAGCCTCATTTTACTCTCCCTCAATCTATCATGGGCCACTAATAATAATGAAGAATAGAGTGTGGATCGGAAAATATTGCTGGATATTTTCTTCTTCATCTTCTCTTTCATGTAAATAGTCCCAATTCAATGCAGGGGATCTTGTGTTGACTGAGAAGATGACTCTATGTTGGTTGGTAAGCTATTTTCAAGAGCAACCTCAAAATGATGAAGGGGTCTCATTCGAGAGCAGTGCTATCGGACAGACCTTCCTGCAACGGTAAAAGTATCTTCTCTCTGTACTGTCTGATATGGTGTCTAATAGCCACATGTGGCGAAGGAGTACTTGAAATGCGGCTAGTGAGGAGGCAGAAATGAGTTTGTAATTTTATGTAATGTTCACTGGTGGTGAGAACTTAAGTTTCAGTAGCTCTCATGCAACAGTTTCCATACCGCATTGTTCACCCTGGAGTCTGCCCCAGTGCTTCAGGGATTCTGCAAACATTTTGTCTGAATTGCATCTTTAAATGTTTAACCACTCTGAACCATAATTTGAAACACTCAAGTAACACGAACAAATTGGGGACCACTAACTGCAACCTGGTACTATCAGGTTAACTTGTCTTTAGGCCAGCTTTGGAACCCCATTTCTGTGGCCATCTCCTAGGAAACAGAGAATGTTTTGAGGTTACAAGGTAAATTTAATTCAAAAAATAAAAGATCTTACCATCTCCCTCTATCTAAATGTCTAAATCAGAGTTGTCTCCATTCTCTGTAATGAAAACAACAATTCATAAATAAACAGAACAGAACTGGGACATGAAGCTGTTATAATGTGGCAATAGTCATCCCTAGTTTCCAATTTTTGGTGTGTGTGTTCAGTCAAACAACTTCAGAATTTTCTTTGAATGCCTGTAATTAGGATTAAAATTATAGTTGCATAAATTTATAAATTACAAAATAAATTCAAGTTACTCAAATGTTCCTTTTGCTGCTCTGCATACTTAAATATAAGGTAATGTACTATTTACCCGCCCCCCACCAAAATCACTGAGTATAATGATGAAGTGTCCAGCAAGGTGTTAGGTGACCTCCTCATGCCTCCAGTGAAGTCTTCTTTCAACTCATCCACCTTGAGCTGGGTCTGTGCTATGTGGTCAGGGATAGAGAGAGAAGTGACAAATTGTTATATTTCCGTGCCACCAGGAGAGAGGCTGAGCGATAATGATAAGCATCGCCTTGTCAATGTGCTTGAAACCCAGCATAGAGGACTTTATTTGACCGTACAAAAGTCTTAGTGTATGTGTTCACTCAGCACCTTTAGGGAGGATGTTCGTTAAATATCTATAGACCATGACAAAAAAATCCACCAAAACCCATGCTGGGGATATGAGGTTCAGATGCCTGTGGGTAGTTGCTAAGGCTCTGACCATGCTTCCCTCACTCATCCTCATAATTTCTATTTCCGTGTCTTCAGAACCAATTTTCCTCTCCAGACCATCCCCAGTTTGGGCAGCCTTTTTCAGTTGATGAATGGCTGTGACAATGGCTGTTGCATTTTTAAACATATACAGAAAGTGTGGCCAAGAGCATTACGGTTGCAGTTGGATTTCAATATTTTAAAGAACACACATAGCAACCGGGACTTCACTTGGTGAATGTCTGTGAAAATCAAACACTGAGGGGAAAATGCCTGTGCTAAAAGAACTTGAGAGTATGCGGTCAGAACAACGCAGGAGGGGCCCGGGGGAGAAGGATGCCATGCTGTGGTGCATCGGTGTCAGTGAACCCTCCGACGGGCTGGTGGCTTCTGCTTCTGTGATCCTTGTCCACACTTGTTTATTGTAGGATAATTTCTCTAACCACCTTTCCTCCCACAACACCCTAAAAAAAAAAAGAAAAGAAAAAGAAAAAGGGAAAAAAGGCTGCTTTATTTTACAGTTAATTTGCTGTGAGCACACAGCCCAGCTGCTCACAATGAAGTAAAAGAGGAAATGAGAACAGAGGGAACCTTCTCCTGAAGGAGGGTGGGGGGCAGTAAGGAGATGAGAGAATGAGCTAGATGCTATTCATATGATTAAAGACAAGCCCGAAGCAGTGGTAAGGAGATATGTTCATTTGGAGCCTAAAGAACAGAGAAATGAGATAAAAAATTACTGGAGACCAAATAATTTGTTTGAGATGGCGCTTTGACCGGTGAAAAGAAATCTCTCCCACTTTTCCATCGCACAAAGTTATGTTTGGGGTTTTGCTCTTGAATGCCTGTTATCATTGGCCCGTTATTTGTAGACACAGGATACTTTTAAAAACAGATGTTAAAATTTTGCAATTCTGTTGAAAAGGGTTCAGAGAGGTGGGTTTAATTAATGAGATGGAGGAAGATTTTGATGAAATAATTTAGGGACTATTAGGAAAATGATGTCCCGGACTTCTGAGTTAATAGGCTGCACGCCTCGTCCCGACAACATACTTCCTTTTAAAAATAGGAAAGATCACATTCTTTATTGCATGCTCGCCTTTCTGCCAACTCAGGACACACACGCCCCTTCACAAGACCTCTTCTAACTCTTCCCCAGGGGCGCTATGTCAGAATGGGGTGCATTTTATACTTTAGTACTTGTTCAAACTGCAGAATGTGATCTTCATATGGAAATGAAGAACTTCCTGAAGTTTCAGCTCCCATAATGTTTCCCGTTCTGAGGGACGGGACAGGAGGGGAGGGGAAACAGCTTGTGAGCTAGAAGAGAAAATAAATAGGTTTTAATATTCAGCATCGAGCAAATGTGCTGCATTGGTCAGTGTGATAACAGTGCCAAAATTACTCGTTTGAGCCTGGACTTCTCATTTGTCAGTGGGAGCAGGTTGCTGTGTACGAAGGCTTCTGTGAAACAGGAGAAGGGTCGGCCCATCAACGCTTCAAGCTCGGGGCTCCTCCGTGTCTTCCCTTGGTGGAAGCTGAGGCCTGATTTCCTCTGGCCCAGCTGGGGACTCCACGCGGGCTGGCCCCAGAATCCTATTCTGAGGATTGTTTTAACACCAAGGGAGCCCCCTGTCCCACTTCATATCCTGTAACTTTTGTTTTTCCTGCCTGCTGATCTTCAGAGGAAACCAACATTTTTAGTTGCTGTTTGATAGCAACAATGGGAAATTCCAAGTTTCTAGGTTTAGTCCCAAGTAGTAACTGGGATTAATTCCTTACTCGTCACAATTGGTGACAGGGATTGAGGGCCACTGTTGTGGACAGAGCACTATTTTTGGTACAATAAGATTTTGGTACAAAAATCCTCAAAAATCTGAAAATAAAAAAATAAAATATACTGTATAAAACTGAGAAAACATTGGGCAGCCTACATGTTCAAATCTACCCATTTGCAAATTGGCACTGGACATATCTAGAAATAGGTCTGGTAACGGTAAAGTAATGACAGTAATTAAGATAATGCCAAAAGTGTACTTTTCTTAGAGTGGAAAAACTTTGAGCTTTAAGAATGAACATTTATTATTAACAAAGCAGTCATTGCTGGGTAGGAGAGAAAGAAACTTGTTTTGGAGCTTAATAAAGTGTTGATAGGTGAGGTCATGAGAAAGACAAATTATTCTGTTTTTTAAAGTTTGCTGCCCAATTGCTCTCATCACTTGGGCACCAGAAACTCTCAGAATGCTAGCCCAAATGATTGTGAACCTATTCTATATACCTGTGTATAAAAGCTGGAAGAACGCAAATATGTAGGAAGGAATGGTGTAGGGGAGTACTACGCAGCTATGAAAAAGAAGGGGAAATGTCTCTACATAATACTCAGGAGTAACCTCCAGGATATATTTTATTGAGTGAAAAAATGCCATGGAGAAACTAGGTATAATTTGTTACTGTGTATTAAGAAGTGGGAGAAAGAAATGTATATATAAATAACCATATTTATAAGTGTACATATATGTGCAAACCAGCAATTTCAATCAGATGTGATTTTTGGTGACCAAGAGATATTTGGCAATGTCAGGAGGCATTTTTGATTGTCATACCTGAGCAGATATTACCAGCATCTAATGATCTAGTGGGTAAATGCCAGAGCTACTGCTAAATACCCTAAACTACAAAAGATGGCCCCTACCACAAAGAAGTATCCAGTCCAAATATCAATAATATATAGGTTAAGAAATTCTGGTCTCTGAGATTATATATTTACAGTGTGTGCATGTGCACAAATCTTCTTCTATCTAAAAAAATGGAAAGACAAACCATAAAACACAGAAAAATGGTAGAAGAAAGGAACAGGGTAGGGGCATAGGAATAGGGAGTGAGACAGATGATTATACCTCGTTTTGAAGCTTTGACTTTGATATCATGTAAATATTTTACATAATTACTAAGAAATTAAACTGTAAAAAGAAAACCCTGAAATTCATACACAAAATTTAACAAACCAAGCTGTGCTTTAACCAGGCAGCAAACCACACCACAGGTAGTCAGTGCACTTAAAACTCAGACAACGACTCCACATCCTAATGGGAAAATCCCTAAGGACTGCTTTGTGGGCTAAATTTCCCCACCTCCAAACTATTTTATAAATTTAGTGTACGTCGAACTCGCTCAGGAAATTTTTTAAATGCAGATTTCTAGGCACCAAGCGAGCCCGATTCCATATGTCTAGGACAAGGGCCCAGGAATCCGCATATTCAGCAGGATTCTCATGCAGATGGTCCGGGAACAAAGTCTGAGAGACACTTCCCGGATTCATCACAATCTTAAACTTCAAATGTGTCATAACATGATCTTTGATGCTTTGGTTCCTGGCAATACATCCCCTTAAATGAATAAGCAGTTAGTCAACTGCTTCAGAAAGCCTCTTAACTCATGTTCTCCCTTCCTCCAGAATATTAATAATCACAATTGTAATAATAAGAGCACTAGAACCAAAGTGCCGAGGAGTCTGAACACCATGCCTACAGTTACGTGCCCTTCTTCAGTCTGGCCTCAGGGAGCTGAATTTACAATTACAGAAGCTCAAAGCTATAATTTCCCATCAAGACTACCAGCCTCAGCCACTCAGTTCAGCTCAGTTTCTAACACAACTGAACTCTTCTGAAGTGCCAAGTGCTATGATGCAGCTGGCGCTACACAGACAAGTGGGACACAGGCTTTCCCTTGGAAACTTTAGAAGCAGCAATGTAAACAAATTGACATAAATAAATAAAACAATAGAGCAGAGAATATGCAAAAAAATTGGAAGAATGCTACGGAGGTGGGGTGCCTCATTTTCTCTAAGTTGTCACAGGGCAAGCTTCTCAGCAGCCGGCCGAGAAGGACCTGCCCAGGGCTTTGAAGGCTGCCCCAAAGAAGAGAGGTCCGTTTGTGCACTGAACACGTAAGGAAGCAAAGTCCCAGAGAGCCCAGATCACCCTGCTGTCTTGTCTGGGGAGGCTTTCAGGGAGAATGAACTCAGTTTTTTTTAGAGACACACACCACGCATGCCCGGAGGAATTAAGTCCCCGTGATCCTCCAAGGCTTCTGCAGCCTCCCCCAGGGACTCCAGGTTACAGCACACAACACTTCCCACTATCCGATTCACTTTTGCTCAGGATTTATCAGCCACAAAAATGGGTTTAACCTTTTGAGCTTCAGTTTGGCACCTCCTGCTTTTCCATCCTCAAATGTTGTCTCCCACCCCATCTGGCTGTGGCAAGACTCTTTCAAGGACCAGACATCTCTAAAATTAGGCATCGGCTGAGATTTATGCTGATTCTCTTGATTCAGTCCAGACTTGTCAACTTCCCTGGAAGCAATAAGATAGTTCCATAAATTACTGCAGCCTTAACCGACCAAACTATTTTTAAAGGGTGGTCTATATCAAATGCAATTAAATCTGAATTGTTGCCTCAATAACTTTGCCTTCTTTCTTCCCTTACTCACTTCTATCCCCAAGGGTATTTTGTATTTAGCTTGAGATACATTTCAATCTCCGTTAACTTTTTTTTACCTCCCTCTGGAGGAAGGCTGAGAGCAGTGGCACTTTTCACTCAGGTGTGAAAACCAAGTCTCATCACATCATTTCTCAATAGGCACCACGGTTAATCATACTTCCCTGATCCTATCTCTAGCAAATATTTGGTGCTCATTCATGGAGGAGCCTAAGGAACTGAATACAGGAGAAGTTCAAGGCTCAGGAACTAAAACAGATCTTAAAATCTCCATGACTTTCAATGATTCTGGCTCAAAAACTAGTGAGTCCTCTCTTAACTATGCTACAGCCACTGGACCCCATGCCTCCCTACACCAAGCCAGCCTTGCCCCCCGCACTTGATGGTGCTCTCAGGGGGGAGGGGGCCACGCAGAAGGAGGGGCCCCAAAGCCCGTTGCCCTCCTCACTGGCCAACACCCCAAATGGCTGAGAATCAGCAGGGTCGGATCCCAAGGAGGGCAAATATGTGTACTGATGGGTCTAAGTTCATTTTTTGTTTGACTGCTGACAGCTCTGAAGCCTCACCCACCCCCTCTTCCAGTGATACCTCACATCTGGGCTGTTAAGAAAGTCTGAGTACCCAGAGGTGGATTAAGGTCGGTTGAGGCCCCAGGGCGCAGAAGAAAATATTGAGTCCCTTAAGAAAAAGAAAGAGACAGGGAAAATAAAAATACATGCCTTCAGAAGTCGGGGCCCAGGGCGTGCGCCCGGTGCAGTTACTGTTAAATCCGCCTCTGTGAGCACCCCTCCTTTTGCACCTAGCAAACCTCAGTGCCTGGGAACTCTCACCCCAGCCCCACCCTTCCCAGTGCCCTGGGAAGTCCGCTCGGCACTGCCAAGAAACTGCCCTGCTCTCCCCAGTCTTTAATGTTTCGTATCCTCGTGGTGTGTGTGAAGCATCATCAGTCCTAACATCCAGACCAGGTTTGGGGTGGGGGTCCATCTGCCTCTGCAGGTGATCAGAAAAATGTGTTTTCTTCCAACCTGGGACCACAATCCCTCCCACGCAGGTCAGTGGAGAGCAAAGATCCTTGAGCCTCTGCCACTGTGGCTCAGAGGCTCAACCTGAATGTGTCCTCCCATCAGGTTGAGGTCTGGGAAGCCGTGCTGCATTGCTGTTCCTACAACATGCTGGTCAGAGACCAGAGTCCTGCCCTGGCCACAGTCACTACGCAAGTCCTGCTGCCAAGTCATCTCCCATTGGGAGCCGCCCACATCGCTTCATTCTCTCCTGCCATCCTCTGGCCTGGCCCTGCCACTACCTCAGTGTGAAGTAATAAGCATGTCCTTTCTTCGAGATACTTTGTTGCCATCTATCAGGTAAAGGCCAGTAATAGTTACATAAATCTATGGTGGTTCATATGAGTAGCTCCCCCCGGAGCCGTGTGATTGGCCATCCAAAAACCATTAGTGGAGGCCCTGTTCCACCAAAGCTATCCCCAGTCCTTTTCTGAATTTCAGCAGAAATGTGAGTTTAATCTGAAGTACGCAGCCCAGTAGATTCCAGCTCTGCTGTCACGTGGGCATCAGCACCTCTGTGGTTGGAGGAAAGGGGCTGGCGTCACAGTTCTACTTCCCCTCAACTGAAATTCATCATCCAGTCCCTCCGTTCAATTCTACGGGGACAACTGATTTTTTAAGTGGGACAATTTTTGTTGTGTGGGACCATCCCATGCATTATGGGACATTCAGCACCCCAGCAACCAGACATCAACGTCAGGAACACGTCCCAGTTGTTGTGGAAACCGAAAGCATGGTTCTCACATTTCAAAATGTACACTCAGGTGACAGTGGGCCCCCACTCGCTGCAGTTGAAGACCACATGATAGTCTTTTTGTATTTGTTTCGATCTCTAGGCTATGCTCTTTAGAGGGGCAGGAACTTGACCTTTCGCTAATTGATATTACCCGTGCCTGGCACAGTGCCTGGTACTACTAGAGTACCTATCATTTGATCCTAATTGAAAAAAGGTCCCTACAGGACTGTCCAGAAGAATTAGCATATGAGGGCCCACGCTGCACATAGGGCAGCTCGAGCTGTCCCCCACATTACCTGCTGGGAGAGAGCCTGTGCTACCTCACCTCTCCCAAAATGCAGAGCCCCTTGGCCTTTAAGTGCCGCTCTCAGGTGGAGGACGTCTGCTCGAACACAGGTGTGCTCATCGCCTATAGCAGAACTGCTCATCACCGTGGCCACCTCCGCTCATCTTCTTCTGTCGACAGTTAGCCACAGGTTGCCTGGTTCTTGTGCCCGGAGAACCGGGCAGCAAGTGTGTCTTGCATGGCAAGGGAAGAATAAGGCAAAACATGGACTGGCAAATAGAAATACTAAGTTAGTCATAAAAAAAATTGCGGGCACGTTCTCGATCAGGATTTCTGCCTCACATCCGAAGGCGATGCTTTAAAGTTCCTCAAAGGATTTCTGCATTTATTATTTCAAAATCTGCCCTGCCACCAGTTTTGGCATGGCCCGTAGCTAAGAATGTGTAATTTAATGTAATATGTCAAGATGGCTGGGCCATAGTGCCCGGATAATTGGTCAACCGTTTTTCTGGTTGTTTCTGTCAGTGTTTTCACATGAGATTTATATTGAAATTCGTGGAGTTTGAATAAAGCAGGTTGCCCTCCAAAATATGGGGGTTGGTTGAAGGCTTGATAGAATAAAAAACTGACCTCTCCTGAGCAAAAGGGAATTCTGCCACCAGACGGACTTCAGACCTGAACTGTAGCATTGGCTCTTCCCTGGGTTGCCATCCTGCTGGCCCACCCTGCAGATCTTGGACTTGCCAACCTTCATAATCACACAAGCTAATTCCTTAAAATAAATCTCACACACACACACACACACACACGCTACTGGTTCTGTTTCTCTGGAGAACCCTGTCCAATATAGAATGTTTTTATATTTTAAAATGATTATATTTTAAATGGGTATATCCACTGTCAGATGAAGAACAGAGATTATAACTGGATCCCTCAAGCTAAAGCTACCACTTTTTGGCCTCATTCTTTATAAAAATGTCTCCTGCCCTCCTACAGGTGTCTCGGCAGTGACCCCCTCATGCATTTGGATGTCATTATAACTACCCTCTGTGATCTTCCATGTAGAGATCTGAGATCCTATATAGACTCGACTTCCCTCTTGGGATGTGATTAATTCTCAGATATTTTCCCAGACCAGGAACTAACGGGGAACCAAAAAAACTCACAATCAGTCCAGATTACAGCCATAATTTTGTTCTATTCCCAACATTTCAGAACGGTGTCATTGTGATTTTTGAGCTATATTAGAAATAAGTCTATTCCCTACAATTACGGACCCAGACAAAAAGGATCATCGATTTCAGGACGGGAAGGGGTTTCGGCGGTCTTCTGACTCCCCCCCCCACTCTGCATTAACCTTGTCTAGTTACCCCACCTCTGCTTCAGCACACCCAGAGCTCATTGTTAGAAAGCTCTCGCATTGGGACACAAAATTCTTCTTCCTGCCCCTTTTACCCCCAGGTTAAAGCTCTGTCAGTGGGTGCCTCCCTGAACAAATACAGTTCCTCTTTCATAAGACAGTCCCTCAGATATTTTAAGACTGCTACTTTGTAACCCAGAATTTTCTCTTCCCCATACTTCACACCCCCAGTTCCCTCGGCCTTAAAACCAACCGCTCACAGGTCTGAATACCCTTCCCCAAATGGGAGCCCCAGGAAATAAGGGCAATCTTACTGAACACTAATATTCCCAAACTTGTTCCCAAACCCACATTCTATAAATTTCCATTGATTAGCGCTTCCTTTTATGGGCTTATTTCTTATGACTCTTTGGAAAGATACAGATTTAATTATGCTCCTATGATGCTATTTATTTGGATCTAAACCTCCTAGAAAACGCTTGCTTCCAGGTGACGAGCCGAGTGGGTTCACTTTGCGATTCCGAGGAGCTCGGTGTTTCTTTCTGACGTCATTACCAACAGGCTGATTTGATATGAGCCAATACTGTCTGCAGGTAACCTCGGAGTCTGATTTCAGTTGCATGCTAAACATTGTCCCATCCATTTAAAAATGAGTAAATACACCACTATTACGTGTGAACGTCTTATAAGTGAGTCTAGAATGTCCTTGTAACAAAAGGGGGTGCTCAGGAGGCTCGGAGGCGAGCTTGCGTCAGCACCAAGGATGAGGAACAGTACTGTCTGAAGCCTAAAGAGCCTCGTCACCAGGGCGTCGCTGAAGGCACAGTCCTTTGGAGAAGGTCTCCAGCCAATAGTAATCGATCAATGACAATTTTTGTGAACCTGCTCTGTGCTATGCAAAATAGTAACTTGGAGTGAGTCAGAATATAAACAAGTCTGACACGAGCCTAATTAGCCACCTAGTTGTGAAGCTAAGACATGCGTTGGCAACTTAAGGACACATCTACTAAGTACTAACATATAAAGCAAATAATTAGGACAGGAGTTTTGCAAGAGGAAGAAACCTCACATACACGTGCTTACTGCCTTCTCACTGTGCTACAGACATCATCTCCTTTACACTGTCTAACAGCTTAATCTTAGGTATCACTGGTCCATTTGGAGATGAGAGAAGCAAGTAAATGCAAGAGGGCAGTATGTACGCTCGGCCAGGTCTTTGGAGGATGAGGGAGGAAAAGATCTCCAAACAAAACTGCAGGGTTAAAAATTTCCCCTGTGCATTGCTCTCAGAGCTAAAAAGGTGACACTGAGCAGCAGACATCTGGGCAGAGCAGAGCAGTGACGGCGAAGAAGGAGCAGCGGGGCACGGAACGGGGAGGGCAGGTTTGGGGACTGACGGTGTGCAGATGCCACCAGGCTGGAAAATGCCATGGGGGAGATGACCCCGAGCCTGTTTTAGGACAGAAGGATGTCACTTGGTTAAATGGAGAGGTCAGGCCAGGCCAGGTCGGGGCTCCGCTCTCCCATTACAAAGCCATGGCGGCCATGCGCTCTTGCCTTCTGAGATTCTAGAATCAGAGTGAAGAGAGGCCTTGGCCGCCCTCCGGTCCAGCCCTTCCCTTCGAGAATGTGCCAACGCCACTGTGCCAGTCCCACTAGGACCGGAACCAAGCAGAGGCTTCTGATGTCCGGCCCATTCTCTTTCCACTAAAATCACACACTCTGCCAAACCCGCTTTCCCAGCACCCATCTTCTCATGTCCTTCTCTCCCTTTTCACATAAAGGAGGGCCTTGCCGCACCCTGTCTGATAGCACTTTATACAAAAGCCTGAGAAACTGCCATGACACAAAAGTCACAGGGCAAGGGAATTAAGCCCTGGGCATAAGTTGCTATAAATAAAAGCCCTGAACTAGTGAAAGTTTCTAGATCTCCTTTTTATTTAAATGTTCCTCATTTATATGCAACCAATTCACAAAAGCCCACACAGCAATCTGCAACACACCTGGTATTGGGAGCGATTGCCAGTCTGGTGGTGGCGAGTTTTTTTTTTTCCCCCACAATAAAAACTGCACAAAGTCATGTCCTTAGGGCACATCACCCCTCCTTCTCTTTCTCTTCAATGAATCCCCCAAAGAGGGGGATTATTAAACACACCCACCCAAATGGGCCCTGTTTATTCTTTCACATTCTAGGAACATCCATCCAGAGACATTTTTAGAGAGTGGGTAAGTCCAATAGCCGTCTCCGCTGTGACCGTGGTCACGCTTGTGCCACATCAAATCTCTTTTAGTTGGCTGGGGATGCCGTACCTAAGTACCCCAGACCAGGGGGCTTAAACAATGCACATTTACTATCTCACAGTCCTGGAGGCTAGAAGTCCAAGGTCAAGGTGTCAGAGGGGTCACTTCTTCTTAGGCCTCTCTCCTTGGCTTGTAGGTGGCAGTCTTCTCCCTTTGTCTTCCTGCATCAGCTTCCCTCTTTCTCTCCAATTTTCCCCTTTTTATAAGGACATCTATCATATTGAATTTGGGCCCACCTTAAAGACTTTGTTTTAACTTAATTGCCTTTTTAAAGATCCGATCTCTAAGTACGTTTACATTCTGAGGTGCTGGGAGTTAAGGCATATATTTTGGGGGCACACCATTCAACCAAAACCCCTTGCCCCGCCACCTCTCCTCAAATTTCATGTCTGCTTGCATGCAAAATACACTTAATCCATCTCAACACCCCCCAAAGTCTTAACCCTCCCACCACCAACACAAGCAACTTTCAGGGCCTCCTCCACTCAGAACAACTCGATCGGGAGAAAGAAGCCTGTTTCTCACACAACCACAGCACACGAATTTCCAGGTAATCTCGGTAAACCTCTATGGTGAGCAAGAATGACTTTCCTAGCACCTCTTGTTCAAAAGGAGCCGACTTCCTCTGCTCTAGGAAAGGACTGTACAGCTTACCGAGGGTAAGGTCGCTACCTGGACCGCTTGAGTGAACCTTAGCAATCCACTGTTTTTTCCCATTATCAACTGCACACAAGAGGGTATCAGGAACTGCGAAGTTAGAAGCCATTGTAAAACCAAGGCTCTGTGTAAAACCCGACTATCTGAAATTGAGAAGTGGTGGGAAGCCCGCTCGGATTGAAAATAGACAGCTGCTTCACATGCCTCTGCTAGAGCAGCTGCCAGGGGAACGGCGGGCTGCAGGAAGCCTCGATGGCACGGGGAGCATGTCAGGGACTGCACTGGAGAACACTTGCCATCAGCGGGATTCCAGCAGATTACATCTGAAGGGAAAGGTCTGGGCTTCCCATCATTACTTGCCAGTCTTCCAAAGTTCAGCTTTCGATTCTAACTAGCCCAAGGCACGTCTGCAGGTCAAGTTCATTTTCAGTGGTATTGTACAAGGTTGGGACCCTTTTCAGTAATGAGCCACATTGATGTTTCATACATATACCTGGTTGGGTAAATACCATTTCTGAACCATAGCATTTGAAGTGACAGCTGGACCCTTCAGCCCGGCTCACTACCAGCAAAGCCCAAGTTGCTGGAGGAGGTGAGCGGAGAGATGCAGACAGCCTTTGGAAGCTCTGACACTGCCCCTGAGTGTCCTTCTGATGCTTTAAGAAACCAAAATCTACACTCGATTCTACAGAGACTTGAAAAGAGCCAACTTAGGAATCTGATCAGCGGGAGGGGAAGCAGGGCTTTGAGGCTTAAGGAAAAAAAAAATTTTAATACACACACACATACGTGTATGTTTACTTTTTAAGAGTGAACAAGAGATGGCTTGAGACTAGCAAACATGCCCCAGTTTGCCCATCCTCAGACATTATTAGACGAGTCTGTCATGTTGACAAATAGCCCCCACTAAGGGCAGACCTCGCAGACAGCAAGCACAGGCAGAGTTTGCTCCTGCTCCTCCCAAATGCAAATCGTGGAATGCAGGCCTATACAGTGTGTGGCTGTGCTCTAAAAATACCGCCCCCACCCTCCCCTTCTCTGTAAGGATCTGCTTCCCAGGCCACAGGGGCCCTGAGGCCTGCGCCCTGCCCAGGGGAGGGGCCGGGGCCTCCATCTGCACCAGAGCTAATTATCAGAGGACCTGGCCAGGCAGCGGTGCCCTGCTCTGGGTTCGTGAGCGCCTTGCAAGCCAGTGGTTCTAACTTTAGAACTAGACTCCAAACTTTGATCTCCCAGCGCTGCTTGGCTTTAGGCAAAACATAAACTTGAGAGCTGCAACATGTTTTTTAAATTTTATTCCCCTGGCAGTTTTAGAATAAGGACAGGAATTATTTTCAAATGAGAAACTTTGACTACATAACACAGGCTTCCAAAATTAAGCAGAAACACATGGTGGCTCTTATTATTAAATTTCCCTTGGAAAACAATGGTTTAAATTATGGGGTGGGGGGTGGGGGGGGAGTTTGATAAAACTTTGAAATGTGAAGCCTAACGTTTAAAATTTAAAAAAAAAAATAACTCTAGTGGATTTTTTTTAAAGATTATTATGGAGTTTTTCTAGCTGTGCCATTATTAATCTCTATCTGTCAATGCTTTAAAAATTAAATGCTTGGGATTTAAAGTATAAATGACAGTTTTTAAAGCTGAAAATCAGGTGCTAAGGGGTTTCCTGAAATACGGAGAGACATTTGGACTGTGCAATTATAGCGTCTCCCCATAAAGCATGTCTTTAAGAAAATTATAAAGGTAGAATTTCACTGTACCCTAATCTGTACCTGACTCTGTGCGGCGAGCAGGAAGCTCCCAGCAAGGTGTGCCGTGCCTTCCACGCCAAGGGCGGGCAACACTCAGGTCAGCCCCAGCATGGACTCTCGGTACCTTCTGACCTCAGAATAAATCAAGGCACTGCTTTCCCCTTCTCCCCGAGCTATTCCCTGAAAGGGATTTAGGCAAGAAAGTGTTCTGGGAAGCTGCACTGTCTCAGGCCTCCCAGGCACTCTTTAATTCTTCCTTTTCTTCCGGGACTAAATCAGTTCCTACCTTCTCAGCGAAGCCTTGCCGATCACCTCATTTGAAAGTTTCCCTGTGCCCTCGTCAGCCCGCGTCCTCATCGCACACATCACTCGTTTGGAAGTTAAGATTTCCTGCTGGATGTGGTTAGTGATTTTAAAGACGTGGCTCTCCCATTCCCAGCTACCTTCTAAGATCTGCAATAACAAGAACCAGCTCTTTTTATTTTCTGCGTCCCCCAAAGGGCCTAGCTCAGTGTTCTGGGCTCACGGTGGGGTTCCCGTGCTGGGGACTTACAGAAATAATCCCAGGGCTGTAGTAATGACAAGAACTTATCTTGTAGCATCACCCAGAGGATACCCTGGGCAACAAACACAGAGAAAAAAAATCCCAACTACTTCCACTCGCTTCCCACTCCTGCCCTGACGGAGCGCCGGGTCATGCCGTCTGACGGAGGCTGGGCTGCCAGCTGAGCTCTCTGCTGAGGAGATAAATACCACTGTGATTGCTCAGCTGGACAGAGAAATAAAAGAGGAGGTGAGGCAGCCGTTGTCTCTGATTCTGCAAATGACTTCTTCTTCTTCTTTTTTTTTTTTTTACTTCTGCCAACTCCCATAACCCCGCTCCACCTTTGAGACCTGGCCTGTTTTTAAGCTTCTCTGATAAAAGGGATGATTTGTGCACACTGTTGGTCTTAGTCATATCCACCCCCGCCCTAAACACACGCATACACAGCAGCTTCCCATGCCCTCTTTGCCGCATTTTTGAAACTATTACTACCAGTTGCAGGAAAACAAGAACATCATTCATAAAACTCTGTTTATGTAACTGAACTCCTGTTTGGAATGACTTCCTTTTCAGTTATAAGAAACTTCCCTTCCTCTTTCAAATAGCCAACTTAATAAGCTCACTCAACATTCGGGTAAGGATTTCATTGCCTGCATCATGCAAAGACATCGCGGGCGTGGAAGAGAGCACTTTACGCAGGTGGTGTCTGGGATTTAGGACCCCATTACTCAGGGTGGTCTCAGAGCAGCTCATCACCTGGGAGCCTGTTAGAAAAGCAGAGTCTCAGCTTCCACTTCAGACCCACTGAATCAGAATCTCTATTTTAACAGGAGCCCCAGAGATTCAGACACACATTAATATTGATTAGAAGCATCTTACGAAAGCTCTCTCCCCACCAAAACGCTTTCTCCCACCGATCTGTCACTCCTGCCTGAAATCCTCATTGTAAAGATTCGCGAGATGAGGCTATCCATGGTTTTTCACCTTTAAATGGAAAATTCATCCAAGAGAAACACTTTATCAGCTACTAGGACCGAGATGCCCAAATGAGTTCATCTGCTCCTTTCCATGGGGAAACTACATTTGCAAGTGAGGAAAAGAATGAACCAATAATTTGCAGCCTCTAGGACAGTGTGCAAATGGGTGCCCCCTGGTATAAGGATGCCAGGCCAGGAGGGCTGCCCTGTTCTGTCTGGATCCAGACGTGGCAGACAGAATTTCTATGGTGGCAGACTTTCAACGGTAAGAAACTATCCCTCCCTGATGGGTAACCACATCCAGGGCGGAGGGCCTGAGAGTCAGAGAACAGAGAGTCAGGGAGCCATCGAGGATGAGAGGAGGACAGAACAGGTTGAAATGGGCAAATGAGTGAGCAAACAGAGCCAGGGCTGGACACACGGGCCTGCAGCCCACGCTGGGCCTGTCCATGGTGGTGAGTGTCTACGTAAACAGAACCAATCTAAAAGGCCGTGAGCAAGTCTATCTTTAATATCCACCTGCCTGTGCATGCGTAAAAGGTCACGGTTAGAGTAGTAGTGATTTTTACTGCCCTACTAAATGCCGCCTTTTTGGTTCCAGGGCCTACATCCCTGTGAGGAGTTCCTCCTCCCATCTCAGCTGTTTCTAGGAGACCCCAGGAGCTACCTCCAAGGAGGCAGATGCTTTTTGCTCCCCTCTGGAGTCCACCGTCTCTCACAGCCCCAGAAGCTACTTCTCTGTAAGATAAAGGGAAATGTCTGCCCTGACACCCGTGCCCCGCTCTATGTCTGAGTCCTTTCAGGCTGCTGCCACAGAACACCACAGGTTGGGGGCAGGGGGTTAATCAACAACAAAGATGTATTGCTCATAGTCCTGGAAACTGGAAGCCCAAGATCAAGATGCAGGCAAATTCGGTGTCGGGTGAGGGGGCCCTTTCTGGTTCAGAGATGGCTGTGTTTTCTTTGTGTCCTCACATGGCAGAAGGGACAAGAACGCTCTCTGGGGTCTCTTTTATATAGATTCTAACCCCTTTCCTGGGGGCTGCGCCCTCATGAATGACCTACTCACCTCCCGAAGGCCCCACCTCCTGATACCATCCCACGGGGTAGGTTTCCACACATGAACTTGGGAGGGACATAAACAATCAGCCTGTAACACTCTGCTAGGGAGGTCCCTTAGCCGGGCTGTGGACATCAAGGGGTACAAAGCATAGAGAGACCTCCCTAACCCCTCACGTCCTCACACCCACCTGTAGAGCAGGTTTCCAATGTTTCTCATGGGAGCCTTCTCTCCGCGACCCCACAGTGTCTTTATGGAATCTGGTTTCTGTCCCTTCCCATTCATACCCTGTCACTTCACCAGACATGCCTGGATATGTTTGTCCCCTAATCATGGATAGGACCCAATTTTTTTTTTTCAATAGGAACAGGGATGGAATAGGAACAGGGAAGACAGACATAAAAGTGGAGATTAGGGGTGTGGATAGTTGTGGGAAAGGAAGCCACCAGACACTCCCTTTTGACATAGCCCATTCTTACCACTCACCACTGCGACACCCTGCTACAGTTCATTAGCATGTTAATTAACCAAGTGAAATAAATTTAAAATAAACTTCGAGAGGAACACAAAGGGACAGCAGCCTGAGGGAACAGTAACAATTCTACCCACTTTTGCTCGTTTGCTTGAGTATTCAACACCTAGAACAGTGTCTGGCATAGAACAGGCAATAAATATTTGCAAATGAGTGACCACATGAATGAGTGCATTAGCAGATACAGGCTGAGTGTCTGAATGTGCAAGTCTTTGTGCCGGACGCTAAAATGTGGCAGTCGATCAATTAGTCCCAGCCTGACAGGGGATCCAAGGGAGCAAACAGATGATTCCATGCCACGTGTGGCAAGTAATGCGAGTGGGGAATAGGGGGGCTTCGGGAGCACATAGAGACTCCCACCCCCAGGATGGTGGCTCAGCGGAGTTGGTGGGAGGGGGGGTTAACAGCCAAAGGCACAGACCCTGAGTCCCTGGAGCCTGGGACGCCTGCCAAGAACAGCACTGTCTTTGGCCTCTGGAGGCATCTCCCCAGGGGCAAAGGCCATAAATCTCCAGTCACATCCTTGGTCCCCAGCACTCCCCACTGAGGCTAGATTTCCTCTATTCTTGGGGTAGCTCAAGCCCACTGCCAATAGCTGACAGTCATTAATGCAGAAGGCGGACAAAAGAAAGATGGAGTTGTTGTATACATGGAATAGGAGGGTAGGAGTGTGGGGAACAAAAAGGAGGTTATTATAGTCCAGATACAAGGGGCCTTTGCATTTTAAACATGGAGAGAAAGAAACAGACAGATTAAAAAGTGAAAAATGGTAGTTTACGGGGAAAGTCTGGCCATTGGAGAATGAGTAAGAGGAGGAGGGACACAGCTGGATAACAAAACTGGACAGATTCAGCAGTTACCTACCGAAATCTACAGCTTCAGAAAGGAGCTCAAAAGTCATCCACGTTGTTTCATACAGGGAATAAGACTGACTTTGGATGGGATTTCACTGGGTAATGGGATAAAAATTCAGGCACTGCTCATTCGATTCCAAGGCTCTCTTGCAGCCCAGCTCTGAGCGGGCGGGAATTGTGTTGTGGTACATATTTATGTTTGAATGCAAGCCAGTACATACTCTACAGGCACAAAGTTCTTTCATGCTCAGGGAAAAAAAGTTTCTGATCTTATATATTCTTTCATCCTAAATCTGAAGCACTTAATAAGAAGTTGGCGAAGGCCTGGTATGAAGCACGGCTGTGTGTGCGTGCGCACGTCGGAGCAACACACATCTTTGGGGCAGTGGGGAACGGGCTGGGTTTTCCATAAATAGACAAGAGGAATCTGATGAAACGTTTGCAACATTACATGTGTTGTGGGTCGCATTATACTGTGCATCGTTCCCCAGGCTCCCCTTTGCCTTTCTTCCTAACCAGCTCCCACCTGCCCCACATGCCCCATCCATCAAGGCTTTCAATAGGTCTGGTTTCGGTTTCCATAAACTAGATCAGGTGGTAGTGGAATCAATGGTTAGTGGAGTCCGGAGTCTTGGCAACCCCTTCCCTTGCTTCCCAAGCTTGCTCATGTCACCAAATTCAAATCGTCCAAAAACAAAAGATAAAATGCAGGCCAACTAAGGCCATTTGGAACGTGGGCGCTTGGGGGCAGATAAGTACCTTAAAGGTTTCCCCTATAAGATTTGAAGCTTTGAAGTCAGAAATCAATGACCAGCTTTTCAAAGAAAAGGGTAACAGGTGTGCTCAGGTGAGCCCCAGACAGCTGGGTCTGGGGATGCAGGTGCGGTGGCTGCTCCAGCCATATGTCCTGAGCAGACATGGGAAGCAGAAGGAGGGACGAGACAGTGAATCAGAGAAGACAGGACCATTCAGCCATCCGTGCCTCATTTGTCTCCAGGCACACAGAGCAAATCCACAAGTAGAGAACAAGAACATAGCAGATGGGACTTTCCAGGAGGAACTCGCGCCCTGCTCCCAAGCATTCAGATATGAGTTAAGATGCAACCAATAAATTTTGGGCCACATGGCTGATCTCAAAACCAAGAGCCTGAAACTGCCAGGACCCATGAAGAGGAATCTTGCAAAGACAAGGAGTAATGAGGAGTTGGAGTAGAGGGGGCTCTAGGTGTTACCAGCAGGGTGTAGGCCCTCAAGACATCTTGCTGATCTCTAAACGTTGGCAAGCCTCAGGTCTTTGTCCTGCCCACCCTTTATCCTTATCTACACACTCTCTGGGAGACCTCACCCAGCCCCACACTTTCATGCATCATCGATGCACTGATGGCTCCCAACTCTACATCCACCCTGACTTCCCTCCTATGCTCCAGACTTAAGATCCAATGGCATGTTCATCCTTTTGGATATTTAATGGAGCTCTGAAAGTTAGTGGATTCAAACTTAAACTCCTGGTTTCCTATTGTGCCCTCAAATCCCACTACACCTTGGTTCTCCTCATCTCAGAAAGTAACCCTATCCTTTACCAAGATGCCCTGGGCACCACCTTGGATTCATCCTTAATGCTTTGCCTTTCTTTCACACTCCACATCCAATCCATCAACAAGTTCTCTCAGCCCTACCTTGAAAATGCATCCCATTCCTACTTCTCACTGCATCCATTGCGCCACTTGTCCAAGGTGCCACTATTTCTCGCCTCAGTAATTGGCGCGTCCTCGAGCTCATCAAGCCGATCTCTCATCCCACACTTTCCACCCTGTGTCTAGACTCCACCCAGAACCTCAAGTGACTTTTTAAAACTGTAAACAAGATTAGCCTGTTCTCATGCTCAAAAACTCCCACTGGTGTTTCATTACCCTTAAGTGAAACCCAAAGTTTTACAATAGCCTACCAATGGTCTGACCTCCTACCTCATCTCCTCCCATCTCTCTTGTGTCCACTCCAGCCACACTAGCCTCCTGGCTGTACCTCAGACCATACCACACGATATTTGTGGTTCTGTCTACCTGGAAAGCTCTTCTCAAAATATTTCACATCCCGCCCCTTGTTTCACCCTCTCTTCCCTTATCTTGCTCTACTGTTCTTCAGAGCATTCATACGGGGTATTTATCATGCTTTTTGGTTGCCCATATTTTTAGCATTCTTACTCTGGGAAATTTCAAGATATCCCAAGGCAGAAGCCAGTGGGATTAACAGTGTCCCCCCGAAATCCGTGTTCACCCAGACCTCAGAAGGTGACCTTAGCTGGAAATAGGTTCTTTGCTGCTGTAATTAGTTAATTATCTTAAGATGACATCATCCTAGATTTTGGATGTCTTTTAGTGGACCTTAAAAGAGCCATTTCGATAAATGTAGGGAAATTTAATGCAGATTGGAATGGGGTGAGAAGCGAGTAGGTGGTGAGAAGAAAGTAGGTGTGGCTTAGCTCTAAGAAAATGGGCAACATTGAAAAGGACCGAGAAAATAAGATGTAGTTGGGGGAGTACGGTTTTAAGATGGATGAGACTTTACAGTGGCAAGTGTTAACAGTTTAAGTGTTTCTGGGTAAGCAACACTAGTTGGGGACTAGAATGAGTCCCGAATCTAATGACTGCTGTCATTTGGAGAGAAGAGAGAAGGAGGTTTGGGCACACAGACAGATGTACAGGGAAGAAGGCCATGTGGCAACAGAAGCAGAGATTGAAGTTACATAGCCACAAGCCAAGACTCAGCGGGGAATTCTTCCCTAGAGCCTTCAGAAGGAACACGGCTCTGCAACACCTTGGTTTCAGAACCTGGCCTCCAGGCTGTGAGCCAATAAAGCCATCGCACTTGTGGTAATTTGTTACAGCAGCCTTCAGAAACTAATATCACCAGAAAACTCATTTCTCTGGATGCTTGGTAATCAGTGCATAAGTAGGAGATTAGATTCCCTCCAGTCGGATATGCCACATGAGACTTCCATTGTAGAGCCCCAGTGTCCTGTGCCTACCTCCCCAGACCATGCCCTTGATACCCAGGGGCAGGGAAATGAGCCATCCCTATCTATTCTCTCTAAACCCATGACCCACAGACTCTACGAGCATAATTAAATGATCAGTGTCTGACACCATAAAATAGGGGTGATTTGTTACACAGCAATAGTACCACAAAAATCCAAAAAAACAAAAACAAAAAACAAAATAATTCTCTGATGGTGGGACTTAGGAAAGATGGAGGGAAGAGATGGGTTGGATTAGGCCTTTGTCAGAGACAGTGGATATGTTTGAAGAGTTGGATCTCATATTTCTCACGGCCACATCAGAAAACCATAAACATGAGGTCTTTCAGGGTACACAAAAATCTTCTAGAATCCTAAAAATTGAGAGAAATATTTCAGAAATCTGGGTATATGGTACATGAAAGAACCCTCAGTGTCCTTGCTGTGATAATGATTAACACCAAACGTCAACACGGTACCAGGCAGTTCCATAGTCACAGTTCCGTGTAATCGGCCCAGGATCTCTGAAAAGCAGGCTTTACCATTCCTGTTTTACAAAGGAAGCCTGGAGAGTATGGACACTTCAGCTCGCCCTTTGAACCCTAAAGAGGCTTGAAGTCCTGAGTTCTGACGGTCCATCTCCCAGAGTTGTCTTTAAATAATAACAACACTGTGAAAAAATGAGGAGGCTGGAATACCAAGTGATCTTGACAATCCCTTTCATGATATTTTAAGGCTACTGCCAAGAACAATGTTGTCTGAGGCAGCTTAGGGTGGTTACAAACGTGGGAGAAAACTGTCAGGGTGCCTGCAGAGCCCACGATCGGAAGTTCAGAGCAGCAGGTCATAAATTATTTTTATAAAAGAGAAGGCCAAGCAAGGGTCCACTTTAACAGCCATCTGGCATCTCTAGCCTACAGACTGGGCTAAGTTTATATTGAATTTCAAGCTTTGGGGCAAAATTTATAGGAGAAAAATATTCCTTGATGCATTTTGGTGCAGTGGGATACAGCCAAGAATTTGTTCAAATTTAAATTAAATGACCCCGAAGCTGATATACTACAAAGGATATTAATCAGGTAGCCCCGATAAATACTGATAGGGTACCCAGAGGCTGCTGAAGATAGCCAGGGACTTCCTGATATCACTGGAATGAAAGAAATGATGGTCTCTTTGGCTGACACAACTCACATCTATAAGTTAGCGAGAAGAGTGGTACCGTTCAGCGCTAACCTGGAGACAAAAGGTCCTTGGAAGGCTGGCTGCTGATCCACTTACACTAGTTGGTACCAGAGCATTAATCTGGCCTCCTCCCAAGAATACTACAGGGACCTTGTTAAGATTCATGAAAGTATAAACTATAACAAAACCAACCCTTCCATAACCCAGAAGTCCAGATATATACGCTACATAGAATCCTACTCTTTCTGAATAATAAGCAAAAGATCATCTAGTCCAATTGCTTCATTATACAGATGAGAAAATCTAGGCTCACAAATATTAACAGACTTTTCAGTGAGAGTCAGCTCATAGTCATATAGACCTCGACCTTCAAGGCAGAGAGACGTGGGTCTCGATCACTTACTAGTTGGGTGGTCATGACCTAAGGCAAGATAATTCCACTCCCTGCACCTCAGTTTGTTTCTTCATCTCTAAAATGAAAATGCTAAAGGTTTTCACCTCAAATGGTTGTTACAAGGAACAGAACAATGAATGCAGAGTATCTGGTGCGGAGTAAGTACTCCATCAACTTGAGCTGCGGTTGCTTTTTCCCAGGGTCATACAAAAATAATCTGGCTGAGCCAGGATTATAACCCAGTTGTCAGGACTCGTACCATGCCACCCCATCAGCAAGAAGGGTATTTTCCACCTATAGCCCTGGGTCTACATCCCAATCACTCAGGACACTGGCCAGCACATCATAAGTGCAGTAAAATACAAATAACTTCAATAAATCTCGATCTTTTTTCCAAATAAATCAACAAGCCATTCAATAGATAACTCTATGCCGAATCTACAAAACTGTAGGCAGTTTCCTTTGGGAACAACACTTTTTGGCTAATTATGATGAATGTTGTATCGATGAAAGATTATTTTTAAATGGCACTGATAGTGTTTAGACATTGTCATAACATCAGCCGGTAGATCACTAATTTGCAAATTTTACTAAAGATCTTGCCAATTAAAACCCTTTCTAGACACTCTCAAACACACTGACAGTGACAGCTGATAGACCGCATGGTAAAGACATGATCACATTAAAATCACACAAGACTGTTCTCCCTGGAAGGGCTGAGAGAGAGAGATGAGGGTACGTCCCCAAAGCAAGTGCCACTGAGTCGACCCAATCACTGTCGGAGGAGAAAAGCAATACTTGGGTTTTATTTTAACTGCACTGTTTCCAAAACAAACAGTGGAACTTCTCAGAAAGTCTGCAGGAAATTATCATCCTGCAAAATTGTTTCTGCGAGACAAGCCAAGAGAATTGAATCTCTGGACTGAACTGAAATTCACCAAGACACAAGTCAGCTTACCTGGGAGCTGGTGGGTGTAGCTCGGGGTCCTATGGGGACAGTTTCCCTTCTCCAGGGGTGTTCAGAAGAGGCAACACTGGAGATCAGACCACATCTGGGAAGCCACCTCAATTAACAGCCTGGTGAATTCCTGTAAAAGTCAGCTTTACAAGCTCTGGTCAGCAGTGGGTGATTAGAGGAAATGTTTCATATTTGGGAGGTAACGCTAGTATGACAAGGTATGTATTTAAATGGACAATTTCATATGCATAACCCTAGCATCAAAAAACTACTGAGTGCCTCCTGTATGTATTATATCATTTATTCATTGCAGCAATTCTGTAAGATTGGTGCTTATTCTCTACCCCCCAGAAAAACAAATGAGGAAATTAAGGCTCAGACATGAGTAGACCTTGTCATGTATGTACAGTTGCGACGTGGTGAACTGGGATTTCAACCTGGCCCACCCAGCTCCAGGGCTCTGGTGGAGAAGCTCTACAGTGTATCTGATCTTATTGCTGAGGTGCGTGAACTAATCACACACTGGCCCATGGGAGATTACGGTCTTTTCTGAGAGCCACGTGTGCTATTTCTCCATTCAATGAGACTTTCAGAAATACATCAGATTATGGAGTGTAACTGCACATGCAGTAATTATGCACAGGCATTCTGTACAGAAACAATATGAACTAAAACCTTATTCAGAAGCCAGATTCAAAATACATAAATATTTTTGGAGCATAAGAAATTAAAATGGGTTTATTAAACAAACTGGTAAGCAAATAAGATGGCAGTGGTGTTCGAATAACTGTGGCTCTGCCATACTTTAGCCCTAAGTCTAATGGCACCGGACAGCCACCTAATCTGCCCATGAATTCTGGGGGTCAAGAATTAGGACGCACGGGGAAAACTTGTCCTTTATCCACTACGTCTGAGTCCTCAGCTGGAAGACTTAAGGCTGATGGCTGGAATCACCTGGAAGCTCCCTCACTCACACACTTGGGGTTGGTGCTGGTTGTCACCTATTGGCCTCAATTCCTCCCCACATCTGCATCTCCATGGGGTCACTCTGCAGGCTTTCTCAGGTCATGGTGAGAGGGTTCTGAAGGCAGGCATCCTAAAAGAGAAGATGTCAGGTGGAAGCTCTCTCACCTTTTGTGGCCTGGCTTTGCAAGTGTCACCGTGTTATTATTTCCATCCCAATCTACTCAGAAGCAAGTCACTAAAGCCAGTCCATATTCAAGAGGAAGGGAGTCAGACTCCACCCCTTACTGGGAGGAATGACGGAGTCATGGAAGGGGGAATGGGACTGGAAATATTGTTATGGTCATTTATGGAAAATATGGCCATTTATTTACATTTATTATATTTAAAAGAAGAAATTATTTGTACATATACTATAGGAACAGACTGGAACCATCTATTTACCTATAAACATTTTTATCTATTCTCTAAAGCATGTTAATTATAAAGCATTAAAATATTTTCATTTTTATACTTCATATATGTTTTTAAAAACAACCCTTCAAAGTTGCTGCCTGAAACAGTTGGATAAATAACCATATATTAGGTTCGAAGGCAATGAAATTATATTTGTCCTTAAATATTATATTATAATGTATTTTAAAATTTTAAATTAGCTTTTTCCTTTCTAAGAGACTGTATGATTTTATTCTTTGTGCATAAAGACCCTGGACTATGAAAGACCACTGGGGATCACACTGTCCCTTCCACTGTTTCTGGGTAAGCAAGACTGAATCTAAATCATCCTGATGTCTTTACTGTTTTATCTATTAAAACCCCAAGCAGAAGAAAAATGTGACTAAAACCTCCCACTAGACCCAAAGACAGGCAGGGTGCATTATTTGGTTTCAAAATACCTGGGGATTTTCCAGAAATCTTTCTGTTATTGATTTCTAATTTAATTCCATTATGGTCTGAGAAAATACTTTGAATGCCGTGAACACTTTTTAAATGTTCTGAAACTTGTTTTATAACCCAGAATATGATAAATGTCCTCTGGGTACCTGAGGAGAATTTCTATGCTGATGTTTTGGGGGAGAGCATTTTATAAATGTCAGTTAGGTCATGTTGGTTAAACAAATGTCCAAGTTTTCTATATTCTTACCGGTTTTCAGTTTTCTTCTTCCATCTGTTATTGAGTGAGCAGTGTGAAAATCTCTGACTGTAATTGCGAATTTACCTACTTCTTCTTGAAATACTAACAGATTTTGCCTCATGTATTTTGAAGTTATTAGGGGTATGACTATTTAGAATTATTATGTCCTCCTGAAGAACTAACCCTGTATAAAATAACCTTCTTTATACCTGATACAGTACTTTGTTATGATATTTACTCTCTCTGATATTAGCATAACTCAACTTTTATAAAATTAATATTATCATTTTTAAAATCTATTTTGATTATCTTTAAATCTACTTGTGTCTTTATTTAAAGTAAGTCCCTTGCAGGCAGTGTATTGCTGGGTCTATTTTTTTACTGATTTACTGGGGTGACATTGGTTAATAAAATTATATAGGTTTCAGGTGTACAATTCTATAATACATCATCTGTATATTGTATGTATTGTATCATGTGTTCACCACCCCGAGTCTCCTTTCATCATAATTGGGTCCTTTTTTAATCCAACCTGGTGTCTATCTTTCAATTTCGGTGCTTGGGCCTTTTAAACTTACAATGATTAGTGATAAGATTAGGTTTCCGTCTATTATCTTGCTATTTGTATTCTGTTTTTCTCATCTGTTCTTTGTCATCCCCCCCCCCTTTTTTTTCTGTGCCTTCTTTTGGGTTAATTGATGAATTTTTTATTATTTATTTTATCTCCTTTGCTAGCTAACCAGCTATATGTTTTCTTATTTTATTGGTTACTTTAGGGTATATAGTATACATATGTAACTTCTCGCACTGTACCTTTATATGATCTTATACCATTTCCCATGTAGTATAAAACCATACAATAGTACACTTCCACTTCTCAACTCTCAGTCTCTGTGCTGTTGGCATATATTTTATTTTTATATTTGTTATAAAACCTACATCAGAGTGTTATTATTTTAGCTTAAGTGAACAATAATCTAGGAAAGAGATTCAAAAAATAAGAAAAATATTTACATTTACCCATATAATTTATTTGTTTAGGTAAGGTTTTTTTCAACCTCATTGCTATTGGCATCCTTTCCTGGAGGGTGGGGGGACGTCCTGTGCACCGTGGACTGTTTAATGGCATCCCTGACCTCTATCCACCAGCCACTAATAGCCTTCCACCCTTCTCCTACCCCCTCGAGTTGCGACAACCAAAAATGTCTCCAGATATTGCCAAATGTCTGGAGGGGCAAAACCACCCCCAGCTGAGAACCACTGGTGTAGATCCACACTTCCATCTGCTGTCATTTCCTTCTGGAAAGACTCCTTTAAAGTGTTGTGGAGTGTGAGTTTGCTGGTGATAGATGCATTCTTTAAGCTTTTGTATTTCTTTAAAAAAAGAAAAGAAAGCTTTCTTTTGCCTTTATTTTTGAGAGCTATTTTCCCCGGGTGAGGAATCACAGAGTGACAGTTTTGTTCTTTGAGCAGCACTTTCAAGATGTGGTTCCGCTGCCTTCTCACTTACTATATTGTTTCCAACGAGAAATCTCCGATCGTCCTTTGTTTCTCTGTGTACTGCGTGTGTTTTCTCTGGCTGCTTTTAAGATTTTTCCTTTATCACTGGTTTTGAACAAATTGACTATGATGTGCCTGGGTGTAGTTCTCTTCACATTTCTTGTGCTTAGGGCTCATTCATACTGGTATGAATCTTCATCTACAAACAGGTGTGCAAGAAATATCAAATTTCTTTGTTTTCTTTTTTTAACTCAAGTTAAATCTAACTCAGAGCCAGCTCCTCCCCAATATATTGTGGGAAATTCAATCGCAGTCATTATTTTTCTTCCCCCACGAGAGGGGAAGTAACATGGGCCAGACGCAGATGGGGAGGCCTCCCCGATCACGGGTTGCGGGCATGCCCTGGTTGCCATGGTGACACCCAACGTTCTTATTCACTGCCAATGTTTCTGCTAATCTGTGTCTGGGACATGGGACTCTTTAGGTGGCCAAAGCCCTGTATCTAAGCTCTTATCTCTAGGATGGAACCAGTCTTCTCTGCTCTGTTACTCTCTCCTGCCCTCCTCAGCCTGTTCCTCTCCTGGAGCACTGTGGGGGAATCACACTTCTTCTACTCCAGGGACTCTTTCCTTCAGCACTTCCAGAGGTTCGCCTCTCTCTCCTTGTCTCCCCTCCAGGTACCCAGCACAACCTACTCAGGCCGTTTGGTTTTGAAGAAAACCAAACAACCTCAAAGGTTTGCTTTCCACCCTCCAAAAATCCCCAAGGAGAAGTAATGCCAATAGCATGACTATGTACATGAAAAGAGGATGAAGAGAAAATTTTGGAAACCAAAGTCCAAATTACCAGCTAAGATTACCCTGCCAGCTGCATAAATTATAACAGAAGGTGGTAATGGCATTATATACATTAAGAGAGTGTTATGGGACCCTGGTTGGTGTGGCTTAGTTGGTTGGAGCATCATCCCATAGATGGAAATTTTGTGGGTTCAATTCCAGTCAGGGCATATACCTAGATCGTAGGTTCAATCCCCGGTCCAGGTGCATGCAGGAGGCAATCCATCCATGTTTCTTTCTCACACCTTTGTTTTTCATTCTCTCTCTGAACCTCTCTCTCTCCCTCCCCACCCCTTCCTTTCTCTCTGAAAGAAATGAAAAAAATGTTCTTCACTGAGGATTAAAAAAAAAAAAAGTGTTACGGAAACAGTTAAGACAGAGTAACCCATAACCCCTAGAGAATATAATCCTTGACCTGGATCTTAAAAAATAATGAAGAGTGTGCAAAAGGAGGGCATCTGAGAAGAGAAGAAGAAGCTTGTGCAAAGGGTCCAAGTTTTGGGATAGCCTGGGAACAAGGAAAAGAAAGGAGAAAGTTGTGTAGAGGTTTATGCAGAGGGAGCGGGGAAGGGACAGGACTGTAACAGAAACTAGAAAGATGAGTCTATAACTAACAGTGAAGGGCTTTGTATGCTAAACTAAGGTTCAGACGTGACACTATGGGGGGCAGGTAGTCACAGAGGTGCTTTGGGTACGTGAACAACATTAATTGCTCTATTTTGTATTATATGGTTATAAAAAATAGGATACAGCAATTACAACCAAAAGAGAACTATATTTGTTTTCTATTTCTGCATAGACTACCACCACAAATGTAGTGGTTTAAAACAGCACCCATTTATTATCATAGTTTCTATAAGTCTGGAGTCTAACATAGCTTACCGGGGTCCTCTGCTCCAGGGTCTTTCAAGAGAGCAACTAGGACTAAGGTCTCGTGTGAAGGCTGGATTGGGGGAGAATCTACTCTAAGCTCATGTGATTGTTGGCTGTGGTCAGTTCTTGATGGGTCGTCAGACAGAGAGCCTCGTTTCCTTGCTGGCTGTAGGCTAGACTCCACCCTCCATTCCTTGCCGCTAGGATTCTGGGTAAGGTCACTCGCAACAGGGTGGCTGGTTTCACGAAAGCCAGCAATGGGGTGGCTAGCACGAAGATAGTTACAATCTC
This sequence comes from Mormoops blainvillei, assembly GCA_004026545.1. NCBI lineage: Eukaryota > Metazoa > Chordata > Mammalia > Chiroptera > Mormoopidae > Mormoops > Mormoops blainvillei. Next base: position 70,501 of record PVJD01003617.1, on the reverse strand, counting down.
ATGTGAAATAATCAGGGACATGAAATCCCATCACCTTTGCTGTATTCTCGCAGTTAGAGTCAAGTCACAGGCCCCACACTCGAGTGGAGAGGACTTCTCAAGGGCATGGAGACCCGGAGGGGAGGATTATCAGAGGCCGTCTTAGAGCCTGTCCACCACAAAAGGAAGAGAACAATTTTTCACTGGCAGCCGCTTTGCAGGTTTGGAGTAGGAGGTCACACCTGCTGGTGTAGCTAGGTCAGTAAGTAGAAACTCGAATTGTCCTGATATTGCACATGTGTCTCCCAAAATACCACCCCTGTTCAGTGTGACTTCACCTCCAAGGAGAATCAAACAGTCACTGTAGGCGGTAAGGGAGAATTTCCACTTATATTTGACGGATAAATGTCTCTGAGCTTACGTGAAAATCCATGCATTCATTAGAAAAGATGAAAATATTTATCGAGCCTGATTCCTTCTTTGCAATGCAAGAGGTAGGTGCAGGAGGGTCCCATTCTTGCGGAACTCCGTCCGTTACCACTGACAGTGACTCTAACAAAACGAGACAGCATCTTTCAAGCCGACAAGTAATTATAGTTGAAAATAGACATTAAGTAGATCTAATTTAATAAATTTTCTCAGACTTTGGTTTCTGCTGTTGTTACAGGACCTGACTCCAGACGTTAGCCATATTTCACAATTTGAAATTTGAAGCTTTTCCCCTGAGCCCTTGTGAAAATGGGTCTAAAGTTTAGTAAAGGTTAGTGACTTGTGTTCTAGATCTACATATTTCAAAAACTTTTGTGCGTGATTGAATAATAGTTACTGAATTATTCTTGGCTTTAGTTTCCTCATCTGTAAAATGATAATATTGGACTAAATTCTCTCTTTCAGCTTTAAAAGTTTATGAATACATACTTATCCTACCATTCAATCATCTTGAATTTTGCCCAGTTGTTTTAGGCCAAATCTGAAAGGCCTTTGGGGGCTTATAATTTGCATTCAGTCACTTCAGGATGAGTATCAAGAGAACAGTCCCAGCTATGAGATATAAACTGATTGCAAAATGGATCTGTGAGACCCACGAAAGATGATATACTGACTGCAGAGTGTGGTGGGGTGGGGGTTTGGGGGGAGTGTGAGTCCAACTGCAATGGAGTGACCAGCCCCTTCGGTGTCCCATTTTACACACAAATTTAACTTGTACATTCTCTCAGAGACTTTCCAACCAAAGTTTGTGGCACATTTCCAGGCTGTGCAGTTATATAATGGACTGCTTTTCTGTGCGACCCCCAGCCTTAAGCTCAGACTGGGACCTGACTCACTCTTGTTCCGACCCACAGAGGACGGGCTCTGCTCCCTCAAGCCTCTCGCTTCCCTCACCACCTGTCATTGTAAAGAGCATTTCCTGTCCACATATATGGTTTCAATACTCTTTATTCAACAGTTAATAACTGAGCAGGTTCTCTGGAGGAGAGACATTTACCAATAAGCATGAAAACACCTACATCATTACAAACTGCAACAGCGTCTTTAAAAGAAAAGCAAAAGGTGCTCCGGGAGCACAGAGTGGGAAGATGGACCCTAACATAAGGAAGACGCCATTAAGGAAGTGATGTCTGAGCAATGACTGAGAAGATGTCCAGGAGTTAAACAGAAAACAGTGAGAGACAGCAATACGCTTGGGGATCGAAGTGCAAGGATGGCGGAAAAAGAGTCTGTCAAACCCACATTATGAAAATCCTCCCGTTGAGGAAAGCCATTGAAGAGCTTTAAGCTAAACAGTTGTACGATCTGGCTTGCATCCTTAAGAGATCACTCTGGCGCAAGTTTGGAGAGCAAGAGTAGGAGGATATCCATTAGGCCAGGTGAGAGCTCCCAGTTGCTTGGATGAGGGTGGAGAAATTTGAGATGAAGAGAGGTGGACATATTCCAGAGATATTCGGAAGTTCTGGCAGGATTTAATGGTGGATTTAGCAGAGGAATTTAGGAGGAAAGAGAGCTCCAAGTTGTCTAGTGTAGACAATTGAGTAGCTGTAACTTTCACTAAATGAAGGAGCTCTAGGGGCAGGTCAGCCTTCAAGGGTTGGATTATCAGTATAGGCTCAGCCAAACTGAGGATGAGGAGCCTTTGGAACCTCTCTTTGGAAGTGACAAAGTAACAGTTGTATGTATGCCTTGGAGATCAGAAGAGCTTTCTAAACCAGGGATGAACATCTGGGAGTCCTTGACGCGTAGATGCTATTTGAAGACTCAGATGTTGCAGACACCATCTAGGGAAAGGAAGTGAGTGAGAGGAAAAGAAGAGCAGAATCAAGCCTGGAGGAACCTCAGCGTGTTTAATGTGAAGGGAAATGAGGATGACCCAATAAGGGAGGTTGGCAAGGACCAGCCAAAAATATAAAATAAAAACCAAGTGTAAGAGATGTGCAAATGTTTCAGAGAAGTAATTGTCAACTTTTATGAGACCCAGTATGATGAGATTTGAAGAATGTTCCTTGTATTTGGTGGCACGGAGGTTCTGAGTGACCTTAAAGAGCCATTTCGATAAATGTAGGGAAATTTAAGGCAGATTGGAATGGGGTGAGAAGCGAGTGGGTGGTGAGAAGAAAGTAGGTGTGGCTTAGCTCTAAGAAAATGGGCGACATTAAACAGGACCGAGAAAATAAGATGTAGTTGGGGGAGTACGGTTTTAAGATGGATGAGACTTTACAGTGGCAAAATGCTGATGGAAAGGGAAATCACGCTGACAGAGAAGAGAGATCGTATTGGTAAAGGTGCTGAAAAAGCAAGAGTGGGTGGGGTCCAAAACGTAAGAGCAAGAGTTGGCTTTACGCAGCAGGAGGACTAATGCCTTATTCCAACAGGAGGATGAGAGGATGGGACGGAGGGAGATGCAGGCTGATTTGTGGGTTGGGTTGCAAAAGGTGGTATGTGTCTTTGGGGAGCTCCTCTAAAATGCCTTCTCTTTCCTTGTGGATTAGAAAGTGAGTTCATTTCATCTGCAGATAAGGAGAGTGGAAATGGTAACATCGGGGAATCTTCCCTGTGAGCGTGGGAACTATAAGTTTGTATTCTCAAGGTCTTAGCAAAAATTTAGTCACTCTGTAAACATCAGATAAGTTTTTAGTCACTTGCTTCACTGAATTCAATCATTTTGCTTTGGGCCTGTACAGTGTTTGTTTTTTGTTTACTAAAATAATCTTATTTATCCACATGAATGCAACTTCAAATCACATTTCCGATGGACTGGGATTAAATATGTTTTCAATAATCCTTTCTTATCTGACTACCCTACACAAGGTGCAGTTTCCTGGACCTTGAGTTTCAGCTATGCCATGCTATATTTCAACTATTGCTAAAACATTTTACTATTGATATAATTTCAGCAATAACTCAGATTCTAACCATTTCAAGGAGACAGTCTCTCAAAATTTTCTAATGATTTTCCAAAATCTTCTAAATCGAAGTGTAGCCAAAATATGCCAAGTAGTCTGGAGGTTAACCTTCAGGTTTACACAAGCCTTCCAAATCCCAAAACCTTGAGTGGTAGTAGGTGTTCGAAAAGGGGGAGGGTACCGCAACTCCACCTAATATTCCTTGGCATTAGTAATTCCTGTCTTTTCCCCTAATCAATTCTTTTCTTGTTCCCATCTGTGGCACATCAAAAAGCTTTTCATTTAGGGTTCCTTTTGACTCTGGTCTCTGAAATTATGTTTATTTTTCAGTTATTCTTAGACTCTGAAGACTTATTAGACATTAATGAAGAGAGCGACTTGATGGGTGTCAGAGGAGTTTCCAATGAAGAGTTGCCAAGGACTGATTTGATTACAGGGACTAGTCTATGAAAATAACAAAGAAGGGTTGAGCCCTGTAATTAAATCTCTAGGTGCCTGAGCTTACACAGGCCTCCAAAAAAGATAAGATGAACCCAATATAGGTGATTAATTAGGCCTATTATCAATCCAAGCCAAAAAACATAATAATAGCTCATAATTTAAGTGAAGATTTTGTTCAAAAGCCCATGTTGAGAGACTATTCCTGGCAACAAGAGTAGTGAATTAATGACAAATAAAGTCACCTTCACGCACACTATTCAGAAAGCTTTCCTCTTCACTTCAGAACGACTCTGTTTTTTTCGTATGTGCTCCCTTTAACTCAAACTGCTCTGTTCTATGAGAACTGATGAACTTTTTCAATAAATAAATAAATTGTTCAATAAAAATAATTCAGTTAAGAGAGAAGTAGTTTATTCACTCAAAAAATATTTGTTAAGCACCTACTATTCGTCCAGCACTGATGAGCAAATCAGATCTAGTTCTGACTTCACGGAATTTATAACCTAAGAAAGAAAGCCACGTCACGCCGTAAATGACCTACATTACAAATCACGGTGCTACACAGAAAAGGCAGCACCTTTTGTGAGAGGTTATAACAGGGAGTTGTGGTGTCAGGGACTTGACAAGGTGGAGCTCATTGTGACCTTAGGGGAGTTTGGGTACAATAAGTGGGTCAAAGATGGGTGTGGTTTGAAAATGAATGAATAGAAGGGAGGAACAGGGAAGGAGAAGGAGTTGGGGATACATCATTAAATAAAACAGCATCTATCCAAGAACAGACGCCCTGTAGGTAGGCAGAACACTTGAATGGGAAATCATAGCTGGGGCTATCAATGTAGGTATCAATGGTCATATTTATGAAAGGAAAGAGTGACAGGGGACACACAGGCCATCAAGGATGAGCCCCCAGCAACCATCCCCTATTGGGAAGGGTGGGAAAAGAAAAGGAATTCAGGAAAATCCAGAAGAGGATACAGTTAAATGTCTGCCTCGGAGGTAAGGTTTACAAGATGATTAGAAAAGGTTGTCATGCAGGGCTTTTACATACCAGAAAAGAAGAAAGCTTTGACTATTTTTAATCAATGAATCTCTTGAGGAAAAGGGCCATAACCCTCCAGAGGCTGAGCTGAATGAGTCCATGGGGCAGCCTGCCTGTGTGCGAGCCTGTTTGTGGGAGCAGTTATAGGGACAAACCTCAGCCGGACTGACGCATGGGGGCCCGGAGCCCACGGCCTTTGAGAGACCGAATGAACAGACAAGTATGTGGAGGCCTAAAGGCCAGTAGAAAGAGAACAAGGGAGAGAACAGTGTAAAGTCTTCCTCACATGTGCCCCCATTCCTGTTTAGAAAGGAAAAGACCTGCCATGTTAGATGTTTACAAATATCACTCTACTTTCACGTTCTCAAACGACTCATAAAAAACCTCTGAGTCTCCTCTCCAGTCCCTTACTCCTTTATTTTCTACTTCAGAATCTTTTCTAGAGAATAGTTTTTTAACAGTACTGAGATATATTTAGAAACAAAACTAACTTGAAAAAAACAGGAATGAAAAGTTCTCAAACTTTGACCAGTAAACCAAGAAAAATAAGTCCTTCACAGATATGCTGAGTAGAAAAATGGGCTGGGCCAACTTACATTACTAATTCTAATTTCAAAATGATGTAGAAAGATACTTAAGTATTTTTTTAAGAATCCAGAGACTTCATTAGGCTACACTGTAATTTAGCCTTATTAGGCCCCAACAATTAATGCTGTAAGGATAAGAGACAACTACCAGGACAAAATGCTGGTATATGAAGCCCCATGACAGTAATACATCTCCTGTTAGTGAGTATGTTCCTTCTTATTATTAAATATACAATTAAAAGAACTTGTGTTCTCCCTTATTACATGAAAAAATAATAAATATTACATTTGATATCCTGATTTGTCACATATGGCGACACTGGATATGTAATTAGCTATATTTTTAAAACAGATTTACGTAAGTGGCTATAATGACAACCTAAAGATTCTAAAATGGGATGTGGACTCATTATTTGAATGGAAATACAGTATTGGTATTCTGTTAATCTAAGTTGCTAAAGACGTAATATCTGCCATGTATTAAGCACTTCTGCACATCGGGCTTTACTAAAGCTTTAAAGAAATGTTGTGCCCCCTACAAAATGACTGTGGGCAATAACACTGGGAATGGAGAAAGAGAGGGAAGGGAGGAGGAAGGGAGGGAGGAAGAGAGGGAGGTAGAGAGGGAGGGAAGGGCGGGGAAGGGAGGGGGTGTAGGGTGACTATTGCCTGGATGACTCTTTATATTTATGCCTGATACAATGACGAGCATTCAGTAACTGCCTGAGGTTGATATAACCTTTTCCCCAGTCCCCAAGTGATATATCAACAGGAAATATTATCATCTCTAATTTGTAGGCAAGGGGGAAAAGGACAGAATAAAATTTTGATAGCAACCTCTTTTTGTCTATTTTTTGTAAGACGTTTGTAATCTGAAGGAAGGGGATATAAGTAAAAGCTACAAAACTTTGGAAAATCTCCAGGAATATCACTCTAAGTCCTGGGAATTACCTTCATAAAATAAACACTCTTGCCTGTCCCCTTTCCCACCATTGACTCATTCCACATTGTCGTTAAATGGTGTGCATTCTAATTATATTTTGGCATCAGTCTTATAGCTGAAAATAAGTATCTCTTGATTTTCCACATGCTGATTGCAACACCCCCATCAAATTGTCACCTTTCCAGAGTTAACAAAACTGAACATTAAGCCGTTGTGTGTGAAGAAACAGAGCTTCCAAATGAAAGGATTTTCAGCCTATAGCACAACCCACATTATTCTGCAGCGCCTCCCAGTGAAGCGTGAGCAGCCCAGCTCTGTTAGTGGGACTCCCACCCAGAAAGAGGTGCACCGTCCAAACAGTATGTGTGGACGGGGATGGGGCATGGGGCATGGGGCATGGCAGCAGACAGAGGAAGGGCAGTGATGCTAAAGCCCACGGTCCTGGTAATGCCAGTATGCCACATACTATGGACTGACTTGGGTTCCCTCAAATCCATATGCTGAAGCCTAGCCCAAAGTGTGATGGTATTTGGAGATGGGGCCTTTGGGAGGTAATGAGGTTTAGATGAAGTTATGAGGGTAGGACCTTCATGATGGCATTAGTGTCCTTATAAGAAAAGACACAAGAAAACTAGCACGCTCTCTCTCTTTCTCTCTTCTTTCTTCTCCCCCTCTCCCTACCTCCCTTCCTCTCTCTCTACCCCTCTCTCCCTCTCCCCCTCCCTCTCTCACTCCCTCTCCCTCTCCCTCTCTGCCAAGTGAGTACACAGTGAAAAGGTGACCATCTGTCTGTCAAAAAGAGAGCTCTCACCAGAACCCGACCACACTGGCGCCCTGGTCTTGCACTTCCAGCCTCCAAAACTGTAAGAAAATACATTTCTGTTGTTTAAGCCACCCAGCTTATGGTATTTTGTTATGGCAGCCTGAGCAAATGAAAACAACACAAAAGCCAACTATCCTGAAAATACAGATCAGAAAACATTTCTATAGCCATGTATTTTCACCTTTGTAACAAATAAGTATTAGAAAGCTAACTTTGCCAGTACCATTTTGAGAATGACTTTCTAGCCTTCAAAAATGCTTAAATTAAATGACGAAGTGCTTTTACTCTCGGTGTCTTCAGATCGTCCCTATGGAACAGGGACCAACAGGTATTATTGTTACCCGTGCACAGATGTGGAAACTTTGGCATGGACTTGATTAATGTCACACAGGGAGTCAATAAGTTATCAAAACAATAAGCAAAACTCCTAACTATAAACCTAGATTTCTGATCCATAAACAGAATAATAAACTATCTTTAAAATGAATGATAATTAGATAGAATTTTAATAGAATAATTTGAATATATATATTCAACATAAAATTAATGACATTAATGCCCCCAAGTTGAACAGAATGAATAGTAAATCAAATTGACAACATGTGGCAGGCACAGTGGTAGGTGTTAAAGTTGTAGAAAGAGGTATCAATTACAGCCTGTCTTCAGTCAGAGAGGAAGAGAGAAAATAAAGCACACATTAGAAGACAACTTTTTCAAAAAGAAGAACAAGACAGCTTTACACTACAAAGCATTATATAACATCTAGACTAGGAGTCAGCAAACTTTTTCTGTGAAAGGCCAGATATAAGTATTTCCGTCTCTGAGAGCCTTAAGGTATCTGTTGCAACTACTCAATTCTGTCATTGTAACTTTGTGGTTAGCTTGAAAGCAGCTGTAGACAGCCTGGAATGAATGGGTATGCCTGTGTTCTGATAAAACTTTATTTACAAAAACAGATGACAGACTGGATTTGACCCAGAGGCCATGGTTTATTGACATTGATCTACATTATAACCTAACAATGTAGTTTTTTAATAACTTAGCTATAGCTTTTCACGGCGTAGCTCTTTCATTTTCCTAAGAAAGCCTCCTCCTTAAGTATTTATTATTTATTTTGAATAGGTAATAAGAATACCAGTACAAAAATGCATGAAAATGCAAGAAGGCCCCAAGGTTACTCAGTGAAAAATAGTCTCCCCTCCCCCCTTTCACCACTCTTCTCTCCTGTTGCCACTTCCCCCAACACCCACCCCCAGTTCCTCACTTCTCAAATGCAACTGCTTCCTCACTTCCCTGTGGCTCCTCCAGGGATATTCTAAAGCTACGTAAATCATGGCAGCTTTCACAAATAGTACCCTGATTAAATCCTCACTACGGCTCTGCGGATAGGGAGATGCCCTGTTATTATTTCCATTTTGAAAATGAGGAAACTGAGCGAGACTCAGAAAAGCCAAGTTACTTACTCAAGGCCAAATAGTCCGTCGCTGGGGTTCAAATCTACACTCTTATTCACAGTACACCATCTCCAAAAGAGCGGCTCTTTTAAAATGACACAACTTACAAAATGTGGAATAATGCCGGGTTTTTTGATAAAAAGAGAATGACTGAACGAGGTTTATTGGTAAGTACTGCCTTCATCGCAAAAGCTGCGGTCTGCCCTTCTTTTGCCACCCCCGACTCCACCCCACGGTGTCTCCTTTCCCTCTCTAGCCAAAACTGTAATATTAGAGGGGAACTGTCTGTGCCGGCGGGGGGTGGGAAACTAATATTTCCCACTGGCAGATGCCACTATCGCCCTCCACTACAGAATGTCAGTAAATCGCTGGGTTTTTACGCTGAAGTGGTAAACTCTCCTCCCTTTCGTCGTTCTCTCCGCCCAGTCAAAACCTTGTGCTCAGCACTTTCCCTTCGCCGTTTTTACTTCCTCTCTAGCGCCCTGCGTATATGGCACCCCGACAACATCTACACGCCTCCCCATGTTTCTCTTTATCCAAACCTGGACACTCTTCAAAGAACGTCAGGCCAGCCTGGTTTTAAGAGCCTACGGTACTGTCTGAAGGTGATAGTTCTAGTCTTATTATCTATGTAATTTTTTTACGCATGGCTGATATCAAAAAGTCTATTTCTCGAAATCAAGAAAACACACCTTATATCTGGTAGTATGCCCTCTACCTCCCCCTCAGGCCTTATGCAATTCACATTGTAGATGCCGAATAAGTATTTGTTGAATAAATAGATGGAATGTGATACTTAAACCTTCAACTGGGCAAACACGCTTCCCCTGCACAATCCCCTTCAAGGGTGTGGTTGAGTACCTGGCTCACTATACTAACAGCATCTTGTCTCTGAGCTCCCACAGACGTAGGACCAAGAGCGGATGTCACTACCTGCCAGAGGGCTGGCTTCGCTCTTAGGACCACTGTGAACATTCAGTGAAGGATGCTTTTTTAACCTTAAATCTTACACAAAACCCACACTGTATAAAACAAACAGACTGAGAACTCCTCTGACTGAACAGGAGGGTGGAGGGATCTTCACCCTTGGCCTGGTCTCACCTGTTGTACCTGCCCCTGGGAACCTGCTGGGAAACAAGGGCTTCATGGGACAAGATTTCATGCCCCGCCCTATCTTCTGCATTAGAAATTTGGTCCACTTCTAGAAAATGCAGAGGACTCATTCATGACTTACCAAACTCATTATTGGCTTTACAGGGGTGGGCAAAAGTCGATTTACAGTTGTTCATATGAAAAATAATACAATAGTTAATAAATAATAATACAAGAATAAACTCTGCTTTGCGTACTCACAACTGTAAACCTACTTTTGCTCCACCCTGTATGTAATCCTTTTTAACTCTTCTATCTTTGCCCCAAGTTCCTTAACCATAACATTTTAATTTTATTTTATATTCTATAGAAAATCTGAAATTATTTTGGATGGATAGATGTATGACTGGGTAAATAGTAGGTCTCTACAAAACCAGGTCTAGTGCTATATTAATTGACAAACGAGGTGCATAGCACTAGTGAAAAATTCTCCTTAATCCACAGTTATACATAAAACCAGTAGGAACTTTTAGAGTTCACCACCATTCCCTCACAGCAGAAACCCACTGGCACCGTGGGTGGCTGACGTTAGCACTTCACTGAACAGGGTAGAGCCAATGAAATCCAAGGTATGAACTATCCACACTTAAATGTTAATATGATATAGAAAAAAGGTGTTGAAGAATGCCTTTTAACAATTGTTGCTACATAGCTAAAATCTTCACATTGCCCTATGGAGTATTGCTCAAAAACTTCCAAACTGAGAAATCATTGTTCTTGATGATAAAATCAACTCTCAAATATCTGTTTAACAGAGGGAGAAGGAGTGAGGTGACGGCTCAGGTCAGTAGTGAATATTTCCATTTATTTCAACTTGTTCTCTTGGAGCATTATTTCTCAGCAGAGTTATTTCGTTTTCCTTTATCTCCATACTAACATTGGTTTGCATTGGTTTTATCTGTCTAATGCTATTACAGTGGCTTATCCCGTTAGTTTGTTTAGACCTTGGCACTTAAACTTTCCCAGACGCACTTGCTGATGACTATATAAAGTTTAGGATCAATGGTTTTCAATGGTTCTTACATGAGTGAATAGAAATACCGATTAAAGACTGGTAATGGAACTGCAGACTTGCCTGTGTATCTCAAAGCAATTTACCAAGCATCATTATATGATCTTACAATGTTGAGGGCAACTGATTGTGGTTGCATTTGCACGTGGAACTGCAAAACCGGGGCCCATTTTTCTTACTGCTCTATGCCCCACCAGGCTGATGATAACCCTGGGAACTCTTGAGAAATCAGCGGGGGACCAGTGGAAGCTCTGCACTGCAGGGGGTTAGGGGTTAAGCAAGTTTCGGAAGGCGGAGCCTGCCGTTCAGTTGTCCCACCAGGAATCACAGAGCAGATTGGGTACTTCCAAAGATTTGCTCCTTCCAATTGAACTAATGAGTGTTTTTTTAGGTCTAACCACTGTTTCCCATTTTTGAGTTGTTGACCCAGATCTTGCCCATGCTAAGACTCCAGGCTGGACAGGGGGAGACTGAGGGAAAGCAGGGCCGATTTCACCCACTGATTCAGGAAAACAAATGAGATTTGAGGTCCTGCCTCCTTCTTCCAAAAACTCAGGCAGAACTCTTCCCTCAACCTTTTGGTTGACTTTCTCTTTAATAATGCATTAAGTTTTTCCTCTCTGAGTATAAAGACAATTATCAGCATAGAAATTTTCAAAATGCACCAAAAGTACAAAATAGGAACTTTTAAATTATGCAAACATCCACCACCCAGAAGTAAGCAGTTAACATTCTTTAAATATTTCCTTCCAGTCTTTTTTCTATACAGTTTATGTATAAACATATAATAGAAGCTGAACCATATGTGTTGTCTATATTTTTTGGCTTTTGCATTTACCAATATATCACAAATAGTTTTGCAGATAAATAAATATTCTTTAAAACATGATTTCTAAAGATTTCACAGTGGTCCACTATAAATCATAATTTAATTTATAAAATCCTATTACCACTGAAATTTATGTCAAGTCCACATTTTCACCATTATAAATAATGCTGTTGAATATCTTTGCATGAAAATTTACATACATCTCTGATTATTTTCTTAGGACGACATGGAATTGGTGATTTAAAGGCCTGAGCATTTCAAAGCTTTTCAGTACACATTGTCCAGTTAGGCCACCTCCCATCTCCAAAGATTATACCCAGTTATGCTCTGATCTGTAGAGCATAAAAGTTCCCAAAATGCTTCAGTCGCTCTTCCCCCCACCTCAAGTTTGTTCTAAAGTTCATTTTAACATGATTTTTCCTGGATAGAAATATTGCTAGGGGGTGGTATGAAGTGTTTAGAACAAAGTGTGATTTCCACCAAAGCCCCAGACTCCCTAAAGCAAGCCACACTGGGTTTGAGTCCTTTCTCTATTTAGTGAGCCTTAGGAAAATCAATGGCATGAAAGGGGGAGATGATCCATGGTTTCCCGCCCCCAACTAAAAGAGCTCCAAGCCTATGTCTTGCCTCACGATTTCCTACATTAAATAATCTCTATACAACTAACTTGAAATGTTTTTCCGCTTCTACTAAAGAGGACAGCTTTCTTATTTAGCAACCTGTAAATGGCTCAAAGTTTCTATTTTTCTCAAACTGTCATGAAAAGGATTCATTATTCTTTGCACATATATGCCTACATTTTGCTGTGAAAGTCAATATTTATTGCACTTTTTTTCCTGCATTTCTTAATGGAACATGTGTGTGATTATTGAATAAACATGAACGTATTGAGTTTTGCAACACTTCTTCTCCGGTAATTTGTTAGGATTTTTTCACTCTTCTAACTCAAAACAGATTTATTTTTCTAATAAGATTTTGCAAGTTCTTCATCCATAGTATCCAATAGATTTACCTCATTTTCAAAATACAAACTGCTGCACCTGGGCAGCAGTTTTTCTGATCGCTCCAAATGGCTTGTGATAGTGTCTAGCATAGAGCAATGGTAAGCATATTCACCAGGTGTACTTCAGTTCATGCATTACTTCTTGGTTCAATATTTCTTGGTCTGTTTATTCCATCTCAGTCTCCCTGGCCACATATTCAGGCTTTATTTCATCCTCATTTACACATCATGCAAGAGAACATTTCAGCTGAATAAAGAGTCCTTTGAAAGATTTCACATGGAGATGGAAGATCTAATAAATTTCTGTTGAGAAAGTTTATTGTTGTTGATGTAATTATTATTTAGTATGGATGAAGCATTCCTAGGGTACCCTCAGCTTTAAACAATCTCTATGGGGTATTGTCTTCTCTCCTAAGTCGTCCTGGCTGTATTCCTCAGTCATTTTCTCTACATGAATTTAGTGGTCCAATAAATTAGGAATTCACAGGCCATTAAAAGGATACTTCTATTGCGAATTTTTAAGATGTTAGCATGATTATGCTGGCATATTTATACTTTTTTTTCTAATGAGCTCAAATATCTCATAAGTAAGCAATAGGGTTTTCCTCAATGCCCAAGTTCACAATCAGATTTTACTGATCTGAACTATACCCACCAGCCCTTCCTATATCTCATTGTAATAAAGTGAATCCATAGCAGTAAATGCAGGCATTTGTAATACACAAGGCCTTGAAAATTTACAAATTAGTCAATATGTTCATTTTTATTAGTGTTTTTCTTACTGAAATAATGGTGTTTTTAAGCTTGGAAAATTCGGTCTAGTGATTAAGTAGTCTTTTTCATAGAATTATCAGTCTCTGTGGAGCTTTTATTGTCATCAGTAAGCCCCTCTAAAAATCACACAGCTTTTTATAAGAGAAGAGAAATCAACCCACATTATTTACTCCTCTAGGCTAAGTACATGCCTAACTTGACTGTTTTCAACTATGACTTTTGCCCTGATATCAGAATAACAACTCATATGATAGGCAGCCACAGACATCACCACTTGGATGGTTGATAGGAGACTGAAACTTAATAATCTGGGTTTTTTTTAAACCTTCCTTGATATACTACCCTTCAAATCGATCTCTTCTCCAGTCTTTTCCATCTCAGCAAATGACACAACCATCTGCTCCAACTAAAACCCTCAGGGCCATCTTTGATTGTTCTTTCTTTCTCTCCACCATCTAATTCAACACCAAGTCCTGTATGCACTAACTTTAAAATATATGCTAACTTAGTCACCTTCTTTTCTTTTCCTCTGCTACCATCGTAATGCAAGCCACCATATCTCACCTGAAATTCAGGAGCATCTCTGTGGGTCTCTCTCTCTTTCTGTTCTTGATCCACTATAATTGGTTCACTGCAGAGCGAAGCATAAGCCAGCGCATGATATGCTCTCCTGCCTGGACCCTCACAGGCTCCGCCTTTCACTCAGGATAAAGTCCAGGCTGTGCCATGGCCTGCTGGGCTCTACGGAGCAGAGTCCACCCCTCTTGATAACCACATCCCATCCACTGTCCTCACTTTCTATTATTTAGAACCCCCCTGATCTTCTGCTCCTCAAACAGTCCTCTCTGGGATTGTTTTTTTCTGCTTCTCTGCATGGAACTCTCTTCCCTCCCTTATCTTTGCACAACTGATGTCTTCTCATCACTAATTCTCAGCACAAATATCATGTCCTCAGATAGGTCTCCCTTGACCCCCCCATTCTGTCTCTCATCATTCTGGTTTATTTCCTTTTCAGCAATAATCTCCCTTTAAAATTATTTTTTTAAACATTTGTCTATTTTTTAATAGCCTGGCTCTGCACTAGAACCTGAGCCCCATGGGAGAAGAGAACTGGTCTATCATTCACCACTGTAACAGCAGTGTCAACCTTCAGATAGTAGGTGCTCAATAAATACTCATCGAATGAATGAATTTAATCAATCAATCGGAAAATCAAACTCATTGGCTGGTCACTCAAGGCCCCTCACAATCAGCCCTACCTATGTTTGTAGCCTGTCTCTCAAGAAACTACATACAAGCCACATCAGAGTCACCATTTCTTAAACACACAATGAAATTTTACCACTTGTATCAGACCACTAACTCATTCTCAAGCAAGCTTTCTCACCCTTTCCCCCACATCCCCCCAGTTCCACTGGGTGACATTCTACTCCGTGCTCCAGGGCCAACTCCGCTGTCTCTGTCTCCACTGAGCTGCTGTCATCTTCTCCTTTGTCTCCATCAGAGGTCCTACACCACAGCCCTCCATTCATAATTTCATGTGTCTGTCCCCTGCTACCCCAGCACACAATATGTTCTCTGAAAACAGAAACTTCATCATCACATATTCATAATACATAGTCCAGTCCCTGGTAGGGGCTCAATAAATGTTTCTTTGGGACTCAACTAAACTGAATTAAGCTGAACCAAACTATGAGAAAGATGGCCCAAACACCTAAATTCTGTGCCTCCAATAAGGAGCTCTTAACTCTCGGTCAATTGTGAACTATATAGCTCTCTAATTTAATGGAGGAAATGGTGGAGTTCTGAGTTCATTCTGCCTGTTGCAAGGAGAGACATCTTCAGGAATCACTGCCCCTGCCTTTTCTGTGTCCCTGTATTAAATCACCAGCTGCTTGTTTAGCCTTTATCCCAGTGTTTGGCAGAAACTGGGTTTCTTCCCTCACACATGTTTTTCCTTCAGAGTGTTGATATTGGGCTGTATCCTATATGATAACAAAATACCAGACTTCTTGGGTCATTGCTTTAATGCAGCTGTGGTTGGTTGAGGTTCATGAAAGTCACCACTTGTCGTTTGTTTATATCACTGCCCTGGTGAATTTAGAGCTTTCCTTTGCTAGAGAATTAGAAACTTCATCCCACACTCAAGCATTCCTCCATTTCTTGTGAACAGACATTAGAATGGGGAACGATACGGAGCAAGGCATCTTGTGTGCGTCCAGCAGAGGTTCTGTAGAAACTTCGCAGAGAGGTCAGGAGCAAAGAGATCTATGTATCAGTAGTTTCTACTTAAATTTATCCACTCTTGTTCCACTGGAGTGAGGGAAAAATCCATAGTGCAGCAGGGTGTGACGTAGCCTTCTTAGGCAAGGCCAGCTGGAGAAAACACAGAGACTCTTGAGTATGCCTATAAGACAATGGTTATGTTCTGGTATTCCTGAAGCTCTAAAAAGCAGGATAAAGGCCTTGCTGAATCAAGGCAATAATACAGCACCAGTGCAAAAGCAACGGCTTTGGGATAACCCAATACCAGCTACATTATAGCCAACAAACATCCCTTCCTCACCTTTGGTCCATAAGTCTCCGGCTACATGAGGGACATCCATCCATCCCTACAATGCCCATGTGGGGGGAAGGGACCGTATATTATTACTTGGTAATGACCACCTTGGTGCCTGCCATGGGATAAGGTAAGGAGATGCCTGAAATTGGTCAGAGAAAGTTTGTATCTTACATCTCTTTCTCCCACTTTCCCTTTAATAACTTTCCTATTCTTTAGGCATCTCTCCTCTTGCTGGCTCCCCCAAAAGACAGATAAATCACTATTATGAAAGAAATACAAGGTCTAAGCAATGGGCTAAGAATAGATAAAAACTAAATAAAAGAAGCTTTAGTTGTATATGGCCTACAAAGCTTGCAGAAAGAGGAAGAAAAGGGAGGCTGGCCCAAGACTGCCTGACAGCAACTTTCATTCAGCTTCATTTGGTTCAGTCTGATTCAGCTGTTAGAATCAGAGAAGCATGAGAAGAGTAAAGTAAGAACCTTCGAGGCAGAATGGATAGCTCATCGCTCTATAGAGTGATATGGCTACTAAAAGTATTACCAAATGCTGGTGAGAATTAAATATTCCACAGATTTATATTAACTGTGCAGGTAAGGAAAATCACAGCATCATTAAGATAAGAAAGAGGGTAGTGCCACAAATCAGAGTCAAATGTGGCTTCTGCTAACAGGATCTCCCCTATCTGATTCTGAACGAAAGGTCAGTAAAGGTGTAGTCAGTCCCCCTGCTGCCTTGCTGAGTCCCACCAGGCCAGGATATGTAAATTAAGCATTAGAAGGGGCACCCATGATCACACAACTAGTCAGCCACTAACCCTTCGCCATTGCAATGGACTCTGAAATGTGTTTCCATGACTTCACGTCGATGAAGGTATGTCTGATGTTTGGGAATTTACTTCACTTTAAGCAAAACAAAGGAGTTCCACAGAGATGTCACTCCGGAAGCCCTTACAAGAAATTAATCCCTCCACAGGATCTACCCTGATGTCTGCTAAAGAACAGGCAAAAATATACATCCTCTTTTAAAATACATTAACATACGCTGATGGATAGCTAGGCTGTTTTCTCTGTGTGTGTGCATAGATGCATGTGTGTTTGCATGTGTGTGGGAAAGTGTGTGAGAGTTTATTTATTTAAAGGACAACATACTGGGTTGCAAGCTTCACAGAGAAATAAAAGTAAATAAGAAATAATAAATAAGACTGAAGCGTGTTGATATAGGACCTTACCATCTACCCTGCTGAGCTTTCAGAAGAATCTGAAAGCAGGCTTTGCCAAGAACAATTTGCAGAGTGCATATTCGGTCCTTCAGATACTACATAGTATCGAGACAAATGTTAGAGGCTGATCTCTTGTAATTATTTAATATCAGCTTCTCATTATATGGAGGAAGACTATGATGCTCACTAGGCTCGATCAGTGTTCCCAAAGAACAGCAGGATGATCCCCCCTGATCCCCAGGACTGCCTCTTCATCCAAGCAGCTCCTAGAAATTCCCACTGAAGTTAAATGTCTGCCTCATTCCAAGGAGACAAAACAGTACCTTATAAATGAGAGAAGAAATATACTTAGGCTAGATTGAATAACAAGAGAATATTAAGAAGATAAAACTTCTTGGGGTCTGAATCAAATGTGATGGAAGTGGCATAGAGGTTGCTGCCAGGTTTAGTTTCCTGTAAACATCAAAATTGTATTTAGAGAAAGCAGGTACAGGTAAGTGTGCCCCATGCATTTAGATCCTGTAATTACAATGTTCAGACCAAGAGGCCAATTGTCCCGCACTTTGATTCGTCAGGCATACCTGAAAATTAGTTTAGTCCTGGGGGCTGTATTTTGAGAAAGGAGATTCGGGTAAACCAGAAACTCTCCAGAGTAGAAAATCAGAGTGGTGAGTAATTCAATAATTATTTCATGGGAAGCAGAGTTGAGAAAACAGGGAACTATAAATCTTGAGACAAGGAGAATCAAAGAGGAAGGAAATATGAAAGCCAAGTTTTCAAATTTCTAAGTTTTTCATACTACATTTCTTCTACTTTCCTAAGTCCACTATGAATTATGTGTCTGTATGTTTTCTTATAGTGCTCTTCTCCATTCCCCTAGCTATTGATCCTTCCATATACAGCTTGTCATCACCTTCTCCAGAAAACTTTTCAGGAATCCCTTATCACTTTCTTCCTCCCTGCCACAAGCAGAGAACTAGGCATTCTTTCTTTGTACCCTATTATTATCCATAAGAACAATTTCATCTTATAGTAGAACTTTGTATTCCAATGTCTATCTATCTTCTCTCTTACATTAGGCTGTGGACAGGGAGTGGGTCCTGCATATCTTCCATTAATTTTTTTTGAACTCCCTTCACTAGATACCTGCTATTGCCTAAATATTGTGTTAAAGACTAGGAATACAAAAATAAAAGGCTTAGCTTAGTTCCTGCAGATCATAAAACAGGAAAGGCAGATGCAAATATCAGAAATAAGATAAGGATGTTTTCTCTCACATATTCTCTTCAAAATTGTACTAGAGATAACAGCCAGTGGAATAAGGCAAGAAAATGGAATAAAAGGAATCTAGATTGAAAAATTATACTTATTCACTGATGACATGATAATCTATGTAAAAAATTCAAGAGAATACAGAAAAAGTGAGTTTAGGAAGATTATATGACAGAAATTCACATACAAAATCCATTTTATTTCTATAAAGTATTGATTTATAAATGTCAATTTCTTATTGACATATTAAAATCAATACCATCTAAAATAGAGTGAAAAATATAAAATAAGCAGGGATAAAACTTTACAAAAATATGAATGACTTTTACACTGAAAACTATAAAATATTGCCAGGAAAAATTAAATAAGATTATTTAAAAAGAAGAAATATTGGTGCTCATGGGTCAGAAAAACTCAAATTGTTAAATATTTTCAAATAATCTCTTGATTCAGTGCAATCCCAGTCAAAATCATAGGAGGCTTTTTTGTAGAAACTGACTAGCTGATTCTAAAAATCACATGAAAATACAAAGGATAGAGACCAGCCAAAAGGACTTTGAAAAAGAAAATAACAAGTTTAGAGAACCAACACTATCAAATTACAGGACTTATTATAAAGCAACTGTAATCAAGACAATGTGGTTTTGTATAAAAATGGAGAACTAGATCAATGGGACAGAACAGAAAGTAGAGAAATTGAGCCATGCACATATAGTCAACTAATTTTTAACAAAAGTGCAAAGGCAATTCAATGTAGAAAAGACAATTTTCTTCAACAAATGGTGCTGGAACCATTGGATAGTAATATACAAAAAAACAAAAAAAACTTTGACCAATACATTTTATACACACACACACACACACACACACACAAATTAACTTTAAATAAATCATTTAGCTAAATATAAAACCTGAAACTATGGGAAAAATGGGGGGAAAAACCTTCTGACTTGGGATAAGACAAAGATTTATTAGCTACAACACCAAAATCATGATCTATAAAAGAAAAATTAAGAAATGTAACTTCATCAACATTCGAAGCTTCTGCCACTTATTTATTTTTATTTTTTATCCTAACCCAAGGACATGCTTATTGATTTTAGGGAAGGGGAAGGAAGGGAGAGAGAGAGAAATATAGATGTGAGAGAGAAACATGTATCAATTGCCTCTCGTGCATGCCCCTACCAGGACAGAACCCACAACTTAGGCATGTGCTCTGACTGGGAACTGAACCTGCAACATCTCATCCTGACCTTTCTGTTTACAGGATGATGCTCCAACCAACTGAGCCACACTGGCCAGGGCCAAAATTTCTGCTTTTTAAAAGATACTGTTAAGAGAATGAAAAACCCTGGCTGGTGTGGTTCAGTGGATTGAGCGCCAGCCTGAGAACCAGAAGGTTGCAGGTTCAATTCCCAGTCAAGGCACCTGCCTGGGTTGCATGCCAGGTCCACTGTAGGGGTTGTGTGAGAGGTAACTGCTCCATGTTTCTCTCACACTCTTTCTCACTCCTTTCCTCCCTCCCTTCCTTGCTCTCTAAAAATAAATAAATAGCCTTTTTTTTAAAAACAGTAAGAAAAGACAAACCTCAGCCTGGAAGAAACATTTGTGGTACATATAACTGATAAAGAACTGTATCTAGAATACGTACGGAATTCTTAAATCTCAATAATAAGAAAACAATCTAATTTTTTTACATGGGCAAAAGATTTAAATAGTTACTTTACCAAAAAAGATATATACCGACAAATAAGCACATAAAAAAATGCTCAGTGCCATTAGTCTCAGAAAATGCAAAGTAAAACCACAGTGTGATATAACTACATACTTATTAGAAACTAAAAAGACAAACTATATCAAATATAGTGGGCAGAATGTGGAGTAGCTAGAACACTGATACATTCCTAGTGAGAATGGGAAATGGTAGTAGTGCTTTGGAAAACAGATTGGTAGTTTTTTAAAAATGTTAAACATACACCTACCATATAATCCAACAATTCCACTCCTAAGTATTCATCAAAGGTACATGAAAGCATAGGTCTACCCCAATCCTTGAACATTAATATTCATTGAGCTTTATTCATAACAGACAAATACTGGAAACAGACCAAGTGTTCATAACTAAAGTATGCTATATGCATAACATGAACTACTAGTTGGTAAAAAAAAAAAAAGGAATGAATTATTGATCCACTCTACAACAAGGATAAATCTCAAAATAATTCAAATTGAAGAGCGGTATTAGAAAGTGCACAGGGAAGCTTTTCGGGGGTGACCAATATGCCCATTATTTTGATCGTGGTGATGATTTCACAGAGGTATACAACACATATAGAATTATATACATTAAATATGTACAGTTTATTATTTATCAGTTATCTCTCAAAAAACCCTATTTTTAAAATATAGCAAGTAACAGTAATTTTTAGGAGCTTAATTTTAAAGAGTGCCTAGAACACAGCAGAGACCCAAGGCGTGTTGTTGAAATGTTGAAAACATAGGAGTAGTCTGTTAGATTAATTCTCTGTTGCTCTAAAGTACAGAACAGACTGAGAAGGCAGATTTCAGTTTAATATATTCATTAGAGTTGTCTAACAGTAGAATGAGTTCCTTGAATAGAAAGATGTTTATCAGAGTTATTAAAAGTTAGATTCTGGAGTAAAGAAGACTGAAGTTTAAATTCTGATTTTGTTTCTTATTGTGTGGCCTTGAGTAAATCAGTCAAATTTTCTAAGTCTCCGTTTTCTCATCTATAAAGCAAAAATAATAGCATCTATACCATAGAATGTTATGAATAATAAGACAAAGCACGTAAAATATATTATTAAGTTGACTGTTGCAGTAGGTAGAAGGTTGAGCCAGTTTATTACAAGTTGGTAGATAACCGTATGCATACAAATTTGGTAATATTGAGCCTTTAATTCAAGGCACATGGAGATTTATTCGGAAATGCTGGTAAGAGTTTCATTGATGGGAAGGATGACAGAGTCAAAGGGAGGCTCAGGTAAATTCAGGGGCCAGTCTTCTCATTATCACTCGACCTTCTCTCCAGTGTTTTATTCCATCAAACACTAATAGCACTGCCCTTTTTCATCACTGACATTTGTAAGTACCCTGTGTGGTGAACTCGGGTCGCCACAAATCTTTCATACGCCTCCTCCCAGGCATAATAGCGAAGTCTAAAAAGTTCAATCACTTTGCTTGTAAGCATTTTGAGTTATAGGATATTCCTAAAGGATGAGTATATCTCAAATTCATTTGTGCAGAAAACTTCTCCCCAACACACAAAAAGACTATTGTAATATTGTACAACTCTAACTCACTATGGCAACAAATGCACCGAAAAGAGATTTGAAGGTGCCCATTTTGATGACACTGTTTACTAATGAATTTTTTTGTTGACCTTTCAGTTATTAATGTTCAGATAAAAACTTGATTCATGATCATGAATTCAGCAATTACAGAACTACCAGTACCTCTTTGAAGACTCTAACTGACCTTACAAACTGTGGGGGGGGGAATGTGTAATGGGCATGGATGACTCTTTAGTGTTTCCTTCATTTTATAGGCTAGGAAAAGGAATAATTTCCTTTCTCAAGGCTATGCAGAACGAAAGTGCTGGAAGAGTTTGAGGAACCCAAGAGCCAATCCCGCTGATGATGTCCTAGGGCCCATTGTTTTCCTGTGCAGCCAGTTAGCTCTTTGTTTACTTGATGCTGCACTAGAATTGAGGACTGTTATTCCAGGCCCTGCCTTTTGTTTCATTAGACTGATGATCTTAAAACTAAAGATGCATGATGCTTACTTATTAGGTGAACCTGGGTTTATTTTTCTATTTTTGAATCAGCAGGTCTCCGCTCTAACGATGTGCTATCACAAATCTGGCAGACTATTTCATTCCACATGCTGAAAGAAGTCTACAGGAAGTATTTCCATTCTGAATCGCATACAATTTGTGATTTGCATGCACCTTTTGAGTCAAAATCAAACATGTGCCCTGTATTGGCCCAAGTTTAATTAAAATGATGAGAATGTGTGATAGGCATTTGGTCTAAGGCAAAAAGGATGCGCAGTATTGAAATTTGGAACAAACATTTTTTAAAAATGAGAAATGCATGGTTGGCAGTGATAAGAAATGCCAAGACTATGTATTACATGGGATCACGGGTTGAAAATAGAAAATACCCTAAAAATTCTGGCTCACTGTGAAACTGTCGTAGGAAGGTTTGGATAGGATTACATGCTTTATGGATAATGTCCCTGTAACTAACACTGTAGATGTTTATAATCTTTTCTATAGTCTTTTTGTGGCTCACCATGTATAGCTGATGGGCTGCTCATCAGTCCTGGCAGATTTTCCCGTTGAACCATGCTGGGGAGGAGGAAGAGGGTTTTTATCTCGACTGGTTAAGCTCTGCAAAATTGACGATCATCCAAACACACCGATGCCAACAAAGTCAGCATGGAACAAAGTCTAAATGGCCAAGCACAGAAAGTGTATAACTAATCATTTGAATTGAGGATTATTAAAACTGGCCGCTTTTCCATTGCAAAAAAAATTTAATGTGGCTGATATTAAAGAATGTTTGCTATTATAATTTAAGTTCTATTTGAATAAATACACATATATAGTTTGCTAAATCGAATTGCAGGTACATATTGCTTAGGCTCTTGAAGTGAAGACAGTTGCATTAAGAAAAATCCGAGCTGTGGAGAGTCTCTCATTTTACAGGACAAGTTTAAGCTTCATAGTTTACTTAGTAAATATTAAAATTTCTAAATAAGGTACTCGGAATCGTTGGCAAGAAGAATTATCACATTGTGAAGACATGTCATCTTAATTTCAAGACAGATCAGCCTAACAGAGTGAATCTCAAACCATTCTATAAATAATGAAGAGAGTTGTTCCCATAGATGAGTAGCCTAAAGTTTGGTCTAATTAGGATCAATCACTTCGTTAATCTATGCAAATATTCATGAAGACATTTCCAAATTCCACTAAGAATGGTGATTAACTGGCCTCTTATACTATCTCCATAAGACTCAAATAGCCACCCTGAATGTCGTGAAAGCCTGCAAGTCTGATCTTGAGCCCCGTGTACCTCAACCCGAAGAGGAGGAACAGAAAATAGGGTGGAAACAGCAAGTGGGTTACACCCTCCCCTTCTGCATATACGGACAGCTACTGCGCAACACAGCCAGTGTGGAGTTCCATTTAGGCTGCAAAGAGCGACCCATGGTCTGCCTTGCTGTCTTTAATGACGGTCTTTGTCTTCTTGTTGCTCCTGCCCAGGCTTCAGTGTTTAGTTTTAAATAGTATCAGGTACAATTTCAACATCTTCAGGACGCTCAATAACAATGTTTAAAAAAAAAACAACTTTTCATTTAAAAAGTAAAACACTTACACAAACATGATCTTGAGTTTTAGAAGCTGCAAAGTTCACAATTCTGCTTTGCTAACATGGCTGTATCTTAGGTAACAATATTAAGAAACAAGTAGATAACGAAAGATCAACAAATACCCTCAACATGAAATTGAGATACAAGTCAGTAATTTGCTCAAACTCTATGTCAGTTCAAAGGTACAGAAAGGGAGGGGTGACTGCCTTAAGTTCAAAAGAGGAGTAAACATCTGTTCCAAACATCCTCTCCTGGGTAGAGTTAGACTCATCTAAACAACTTTATATGCCAGACAAATACATTTTATGAGAAGAATGTGTGGTTGAAGACCTCACAGAATCAAAACTCACAGTCGTCAAGATTGAATTTTCATAAGAATAAGTGTAAATGGGAAAATGTGCAAAAATCTACAACCGCTGTAGCTTCATTTTACTTTAAGACAGATTTTAAAAACACAGTCTCTCTCTCTCTCTCTTTCTCTCTCTCTCTCTCTCTCACACACACACACACACAAAATCAAAATAATAGATACCTAATAACAGTATTTATTACATCTGAATTAAATACCAATATTACAATATTATTTTTCAGTACTTTTTAAGATTAGCACTAAATACTAGTTTAATAAATGTTCAGATGATACTCATACAGGATGTAAATTGGGACAACTGTAATAACATAAACAATAAAATATATTCCAAATTTTTTGTAAAAAGAGAGAGAGAGAGAGACTCAGAGAGAGCAGGGTGACAACTCTGTGCGGGGTGGGGTTGGGGCCGAAGGATCGAGCAAAAAGGAAAAAGGACTCATAGACACAGACATCAGTGTGGTGATTATGGGGGGAAGAGGGTGGTTGGAGGCAGAAGAACATATAAGGAGGATAAATGGTAATGGAAAAAACACAATAAAAATTTTTTTAAAACTAAATTTAATTTATTAATGCATTGATGAGTATTTATTGAGCATGAACTATGAACTGAAAATGTTCTAGGCAAGAAAATTATGCCTTAAATTATGATAATGGTACATATTAAAATAATAATGAATAGTCATCAGAATCGCTCACAGAGGTTCCCGAGCAGGTAAAAAACACGAGAGTGACAAGAAGGGTACATAGTTCTGTAGCCAAACTCAAGTGGTGCTACCAGGTGGCGATGGTATCACACAGTTTATAACTGACTCAGCTTCCCTAGCTCTGGAATTACAAAATCATTCATTAAGGCTTCTTACATTGTTGGTATTCACATGAATTTCATTTCTGTACATAAAGTTATTAATATCTTATATAGTGTCATTGCAAATATGCATGATTAAAATTTGCATACTGTGCAACCATGCTGGGCTGCTAGTTGGTTGTCTTCCTAAAAGTCATTGGATAACCAGCTTAATTATTTAATTAGAGACTCCAATCTGATATTTGTGTTTATATTTTGATATAAGAATAAAAAAACTATAAATGCTAGAGCACCATATAAAAATCTTAATAATAAGTGCCCTATTAGAGTACAGAAAGTCTCATTTTCTTTTTTAATTCTGTTTTCTTCTATGGACCCAGTGTTTAAAAAGTTTTAGTCTTCTAAAAAATCATTAAGCAAAAATTTTACTTGTTTTCCAGCATTTTATTTATTCCAGACCCAGAGGACAATCAATAAGAAGGTTAAATCATACTGCAATAACCAGATCTGCACGCATTTTGTATGTATATGACGTTAATGCAATCTTATTTAGCATATAGTATCCTGTAGGGGGGTTTACTGATTAGCAGCCGCTCAGAGACTCCTGTCCTCCATTTGGGTGTTTGCAGCAGAAATTCATATAGAAAGCCTCAAGGTGGGAACACGGCTGACCTTTTTTTTCATTATAGAACATTCTGCCTTGAAGGAAAATTGATATTTGTAATAACTTCATCTCACAATTTAAGTAGGTGATTTCATAACCATCCTGTTTTATGTTCTCACCTGTTTAATACAGTTTGTATGGTTTTCCCTTGTGAAATATCACCTTATGACGTGGAAGGGCTTGTTATAATGTAGGAGGAGGAGAGATTGGGATTGGGGTGGGGAGGTGCCCCACACCAGGTCTGGGGATCCCACTGATAACATTTAATAAAACACATTCTTCAAGATGAACGGAAAAGAAAAATATTAAGATGTGCAACTTTCAATGACGAGCTCTTCTGTAACAAGATGAGTTTGGGAGTTAGCCTTCTTGGAATTCCTGGAAGAAGAATCTAAAACTTCCCATTTACTAGCTAGTGGGGGGAAAAAAAAATTGTTCTCAAGTCTTTACGAACTGATTCCCATGCTTCCTCTGGCGACCCGCAGGCCCTGTGCTCTCCCTTTAAGAAAAGTACATTGGAGAGCCTAAGGTAGATATAACAGGCATTGATTGCTAGAGGCTGCATGTAGGTGTCTCAATACAATTAAATGGAAGGAGAAGTAAAAGCAGAAACAGTTTTTACCTGACAAGTCTGCACATCACAAGCCCTTAGGCTAAATATTGTTCCTGAAACAGGTGGTAACACATTCAGAGAAAAGACATTCCAGAACTTACAAGAATTGCCCTTTACCTACAGAACAAGTTTGGTGGGGTTTCTGAGCACCTGCTTAGACCCAGTCCTTTGACTTCAGAAGTTTCTTTTTGTTAGGAGCTTGCTGCCGGGAAGTAAACTTTAGTGGGTGCCAAAATTCTCCTCCTCCTCCTCCTCCTCCTCTTCCTCTTTCTTCCTCTCACCCCCAGCACCATTTTTTCAGTTTCCAAAATCCTCCGAATCAGAGGATGCTCCAGACACACTCTGACCTCGCCTTAGATCAAAATGAACCAGACATCAAAACTCTTGAGTTTGTAAAGGAAAACATTATTCACATTTGGAATTTTGTAGATTTCAGTTCCTGTTTCAAATGGGTACCTTCTCAGTCTAAAATTCTCATGCTCCTTCCACCCTTGTGGATCACCTTCTCTGCCTGGTCCTGAACTTGAGGTCTTGCCTAAATTAAAGCCCCAGCCCGGGAGTTCTCACTAAGAACATATAAGTTTCTTCTCATAAAACATCGGGAAAGACCACCTCATGGTGCTCTAGGTAGATCAAAAAATTGCTATAACCGCCTGTCTCCCTCTTTTTCTCTGAAATTAACTGATGCCAAAGTGTTCCCCAACCATGAGCACGGGCGTGGCTCTCAATGAACATCGCTGCATACTTCAAACTGGTAAAGGAGCCATTTCAGACTCACAGACCAGATCGAAGGCAGGGCGTTGACAACAAGAATGTTGGGGGGACGTCACACCCCAACGTACTGGGGAGGCACCTTGGGGTTGTTCACCTGTGTTTTGCAGGATGCCAAATGTGCTCTTGGCTCTTTGTAAGTAATATTAACAGCGCCTTCCACATTAGGCTGGGCAGACGTGGTAACCAGGCCCTGGGGAGCATTGGTCAGCAGGTCTAAAGCTCCGGGCGCTGGGTATTTCCACAGAAATGCCAAAGCACATTGCCAAGCACAGAGCAAAATGTGAACGGCTGTTCGGCTACTTGGAATTAAACTCCACCTCTTATTTGCTAAGTAAGTGTAAATTGTTTCAATAAATAGATAGGTAGATAGATGATAGATAGATAGATAGATAGATAGATAGATAGATAGATAGATAGATAAGTAAATAAATAAAAACATTAGGGCTTTCTAGGCATGCGAGGGCATTTTCTCCCCAAATCTGGTTTTCTTTGTTGTGGTGGTTGTTTTGTGTTTGCGTTCTCTCTGGCCTGCCCTTTCTCCTGAGCTGCTCACAAGCATTTCCTGGGCTAGAGGTGTGGATAACAGCTGCTGGCCACCCAAATATCTCACTGGCAGGTCGTTGCTTTATGGAAAATTCTTCTGCCCCAGCATATACCTCCCTCACCTGTTATTTTTAATGCCTAAAACTATAAGCCTTTATTTCTTTTTTTTTCTCTTTACCTTATGATTTTTTTTTCAAATAACTCAATGATGTTTGTTGCAAGGAGGAATAACATTTTAGTTATCCATGTAAAATTTCTTCAGATCCTTAACTGGAAGCAAGTTTTGATAAGAAGAAAGAGAATGTGATTGTGTGTGAGAAAGGGAGTCAGGAAGACAGAGACAGGAGTAAAAAAGAGGGAGGAAAGAAGTAGAAACGAAGGGAAAAAGAGAGGAGATCGTGAACAGTTGAAAGGAGTGAAGAGCTGACAGCAGGTCGCAGAAGAGGAGACTGGGAAAGGACAAGAGATCAGCTTCTCCTACGTGTCAAAGGACACCAAACACAGCTTCTTCTGCCTTCTATTCCAAAGCATCTGTTTTTGAAGGAAATTTTCCAGACCCAAAGATTCACAAGTCAAATTTCCACGAATTACTGAAAATAAGTCAGGTCCACAATTATCTCCAGACAGAAACTCAAGATTCTATTGCATCATTTACAAGTGTAATTTAAGTGAAGCTCCCCACCTTATTAGCATTTTATTTTTGTGATGGTATAAATACAACCTTGAAAACAGTGCGTCAAGAACCTTAGGCTGATTCTGCTGAAGGGTTATGCGGATGGCTTGGCCGCCCCAAGCCCTCCCTAGGACTCTGCCCTGGGTGGGCATCCAGCTCGAGGGCGGAGGAGTCGGGTTCTCTTTTCAGGGATATTCAGAGTAGAAGAATGATAACATTTAAAGTGGGGGAAAAAAAAACAACAACTGATTTTAAACCTCGTTCTGAGAGCCATTCAGAAGACTGATCGTAGAAGTTCCCCCCATCTGGTCCTTCCAGAATATTCCTTCTCAGAAAGAAAATAAATAAACAGATTGTTGTCAGCTTCAGTTTGGTGCCAACTACCAAAGACTTCCAAGGGTATATAGTCTGGTCCCTGAGGTCCTGGAGAAACAGCAACAGGCGGGCCAGGTGTGGGATGAGCTGGTGCCGCGAACACCACAGAGTCACAACCAAACGCGCAATTTTCTGTTTTCAAATCTTACCGCAGATACGATGTCAAAATATCAAAATATTCACCAAAGTCTTACAAACCACAGTTGGAGCTATCAATCTGTCCACTACTACAACACAGGTTTGGTATAATATTTTCAAGTGCTTTAAGAACACTAACTCTCGCAAGGGCCTCCTGTTTCTTATGGAACTGCTCAGCTTCCGAAGCAGCAGGAATTACAGCCTGAATGAAACACGGGGGTGATACTCCGCGCTCCTGCTAATGCAAAGCAGCAAGGCCTGAGCCCTTCTGTTTTACGCTGCACACTAATTTGGAGACAAATATTTTTCCAACAACATCACCAAATTGAAAGCATTTTGAAAAATCTGAAGGCTTCACAGAATATTGTTTTGGAAAAACCAGCTCTCTGGGTCTGTCAGTGACATAAGCCACCCCTTCAGTTTAGCTTGAGGAGAACTCACTCTGTCAAACAGCTCTAAATTTCATGTATTTGCAGATGTAAACTGAGCTCAGGGGATTCCAAGATCCCACAAAAAGGTGGGGAGTGAGGGAGCAAATGAAAGATATAGTTTTCCATTATTCTCTTCTTATTATCAATAAAAACAATGGCATATTCCAGCTTTTAACATTGTTTCGAGCATATTTATTTATGAATAAGGTATCCGGGTATACCTGTAAATCTGAAATGTTCAATCAGATAGGCTTACTTAAAGTTATAATTCACCCAATACCTGCAGAGCTACAAAGGGCTGACTATAAACAAAATTCTGTGTTCGGTTCTGTGAGAGGTTTAAAGTTATTTGAGAAATAAAGTCAGCAATTTAAGAAACTTACTCTCAACTAGGCAAGAAAACAAAGTAAGCAGATATCTGAATTACCAGACATCATTTTTTAAATCAATTTTTAAATTAATGTTTAATGAATTTAAATTAAATTTATGGTGCACCTTTCTCTTTTCTTTCTGAGATCTGTCAATTTGAGTCAGGCTTCGGAATCATGAATGGTCATATCACATGTCTCTATCTTGTCATTTATCAATATTTAAGGGAAACTTATAAAATCAACTATATGTAACTACCTATAGACTCTGCTTTTCCACCTCAAACTCTGATAAAACACTCCAATACGCAAACCCCTCACATGGACTTTTCCCCCTAAACTTTATTCTGGAAAATTTCAAATATATGCAAAAGTAGAGTGAATATATAATGTATCACCATGTACCTTTCACCCAGTTCCAAGGATTAGCAACGCTTAATCAATCTCGTTTCATCTGAATCCTCTCCAGCCCCTCCCTGCTACCCTCAGGCTGGATTATTTTGAGGCTAATCCTAAACGTCATATCATTTCCTCAGTAAATATTTCAGTGTTGTGTTGATTTTGAAGTTTAGTTTACATTTTAATGAATCCCTGATATTTTTAGTATTAATCAGGCTACTTCATATCCTGCAACGCATGCTAATTTTCATTCTATCTACACATATAAGTGGTAGAGTTGGCCCATCTATTTTAAACAAATTATCACTGAAATAGTCAATAGGCATCATCATATCTAATCTTTTCTTTTAAAGATTTTATTTATTTATTTTTAGAGAGAAGGGAAAGGAGGGAGAAAGAGAGGGAGAGAAACATCAATGTGTGGTTGCCTCTCGAGCATTCCCTACTGGGGACCAGGCCCGCAACCCAGGCATGTGCCCTGACTGGGGAATCGAACCTGCGACCCTTTGGTTCACAGGCCAGCGCTCAATCCACTGAGCTATACAAGCTAGAGCATCATATCTAATCTTCATGAAGCTTTTACAACTATATATCTGAGTTTACAAGCTCACATTTTGTCAGTCACTGTCAAACTATTACTTTGAGGATGTTACTACTTGCTGTTTATTTATTTAGAATACTTTTATATTATAATGAGTTTTCTCATATGCTTGTTCTCTTCCTAGCTCTGAGGCAGTTATTGGTCTGTGAAAGCTTCCACATTCCAGTGAACAATCACTCTATCTTATAGGAGGGAGTTATGCCCAGTTCATGGATCTTCTTTCCACGTGGCATTTAAAGGGCAGAGCCTCAAGTTCAAAGAGATTATCAGAAAAGGTATCCAAATACATTGGGGACTCCTATGGGGAAGAGCAAATTCCCTGCGGTGAAATCAGTAAGAAAGGGAAAATGGCATCATGAGGTTAAATAGACAAGAAAAATTGAAAAGCCAAGCTTCTTTATTCAAAGTGAACAATTGCACCCCGAAGTCTCACCTCTATTGAAAAAAAATTAAGTTTTGTGTTCAGAGGGCTGAACCGAAGCATGAAAGGGTGAAATCAGTTTCCTGGTGCCAACAAAAAGTCACTCTGTGTTAGTCTCTCCTTGCTGCCCAAAGTAAATGCAAAAGTTTTGAGACATTCAACAATAGGTCAAAATAACATTCTGTGTTCTGCACAGCATATTCCAGCTCAAGCAAAATGTCTACGGATATACTTCTTTTTTTAAATTTCAAAGCCTTTTGATTAAAGTATACCAGAAGGGCACTGACGGAGCAGTCTGTTTCTGTTCTTCTGTGGAAGGTTTCAATGGCCGCCGTACACTTTCTAAATCTATTTACTTCAAGGCTGGAATGAAACAAACATGACAGATGGGTTTTTAAAAAAAATCAAAGGGGAAGTTCTTGGAACACATCCTTCAAAATAAAATTTTGTTTCTTTCTTTCTTTTTTTTTTTTGAGCAGCTGAAATGATTTTTCTGAACATCTGATGAGTGATTTTAATACTTCAACTTTCTCCTCCATGAAGCGAGCCCATTCATTTGGAGACTTCTGTTCTTTTGTTTTATTTCTGTGTCTTTCTTTGACAAGACATAAAGTCTGAAAATGACAATATGCTAAATGAATGGACCCATAGCATATTTGACTACACAAGGGCTGATGGATCATACTTTGGATTTTGACAGGAGAACAGAATGCTTAATGGAGGAAATCTTGAAGATATAATAAAAAGGAAAGGTAATGAGCCTCCGTGTTTGCTATTGCTCACATACAAGCAGCCAAGCCATTTCCCTTCCCCTGCTGCCAGGTCGGTAGCCAGAAGGCTAGCCCATTCCCCCAAAGGCTGGAGAGCTTGATAGTTAGGAAATGTCAGGAAAGTGGGCAGCCGGCTGGGGGCCTGAGGAAAGATGAGGAGTGGCCCATGCAAAACTTCCTTTCTCCCACGCATGTCAGAAGGGCACTGACTTCAACACCCCTAGGTATGGTCTTATTTACAAAGCTAAAATTTAACTTAAGGAAACCAACCATCACCATTAGCACCGTCTGTCAATGTGATGGCCCTGGCTCAATTTTGATGTGAACTGGGTGAAAGTGAGAGAGAGAAGTCAATACAACTCTCACGTCTCCAGGGGTGGTTCTCCGTGGGAGGTTCCATGGGTCCATGGGAGACAGAAGAAAGAGAAGATTCAGATGCAAACTCATTTACTTTCCAAGGCATATCTAAAGACACACGAATATAGGAATCATGCTATGTCTTAATGTCATGGTTAGAAACTGGGGGAACTTAGACCTTCACAGAAAAGCAGATATTGTTTTAAAACATGGACTCCGGAGTGAGAGAAACCTAGATTAAAATCTTGGTATCTTCACCTCTAGGATTCAACAAATATTTATTATGCAACTTCTATGTGTAAGACCTCTGCTTGATACTTTGGGCAGAAGGGGGAGGAGGCAGAAGGTAAAAGTAGGTAAGATACAGAGCTTGACCTTCAGGAATTTATACTCTAGTAATGAACATTAGCTCAATATATAAATATAATAAAGGAAATAAAAGTGAGAGAGAGTGATATAGTTGTGGCATTTATGGAAAGAAAAGATCACCTTCAGCAAGGTTGGTGTTGGGAGTCAAATCTGGGATTCCTTAGAAGATACAGATTTGAAGGAATGAAGGTGGAAAAATGCACAGGAAACTTGGTAAGGAGAGTTAAGAACAGAAGGTAATTAATGCCATAAAAAAAAAGACCAACATGCACTGGGAGGGGGGCAGGTATTAGGTGGAGGGGGGGAAAGGGGGAAAAAAGAGGCCATCTGTAATAGTGTCAACAAATTTTTAAAAGACCGACATGAAAGAGAGAAGCTCATGTGAGAAAGTCAGGGTCATGTCATATAAAAAGTTTCAACGCAAAAGTCCTATTAACTGTCCATCGCTTTGAAAACCACGGCTGCCTTAAGGACCCCAAAATGTTATCTTGTGCTTTAGTTGTGAAACTATCTACTTATTGACTCCCTCCAGATGACTAAAAATGAAATCACGAGGCTCTAGGTACCCCCAGACAGTTGTCTTCTGATTACTGTTCCTTTAGGCTTTTCTTCACAAAATGAAGCAAGTGCATTTGAGTTTCTAGGATCTTCTTCGTATCCTTTTGAAAACGCAGAGTAAATATTATGTCGGCTCCTTTCTGCAGTCAATTAATGTATCCTTCTTGCCAATGTCATAAATGTAACTTTTTTCAACTGATGCCGCTCTTATTACATACACATGCTATTGATAATTACTTGTTTTTGAGTTCGTAACCACTTGTGCATGGATGTACCTCTGAGGTTTAAATGTTAGGAATATTACATTACTAAGTGTCTTATTTTATAAGTGAATAGGCAATCACACACGCTGTTCCAAAGGAATCCATTTACCATACTGAAATCCTGAAACAATCAGGCATTCTTGTAAGAAAGTTAATACACCAGCCCTCTCTGTAATCAATTTCCTGCAGCTTCTGTATGATGGCAGCTTGGGTAATCCTCTGCTTTTATTCTCTCTGCTTAGATACAGACAACGATGATTCAATTAAAGATGCTCTGTCTTGAAAATGAATTTGAGGGAGGTCTTGTTTGGATCTAGAGTAAATAAGTCTGGCATTCTTCTGTGGAGCTATGAGGGATAATGGGAGTAGAGGGGACCAGAACAAACAGTGGAATGAATCACTGTGGAGACATAAGGTCCCCATACTAAAATACTTATGCCTGTCTCTAGCCCCTTTTTATCACAACAAGTGGCGGACTGTCTCAGTGTAGTTCAATCATGAATTTTCTCTAGACCCCCAAGACAGTGGAAAATACAGTTGGTTTTTTAAGTGAATATTGTACCTTTATTTTTTACTTATATTTTATTGTTTATGCTATTACAGTTGTCTGAATTTTCCCCCTGTGTTCCCCTTTACCTACCCCTCCCCACTCCCTCAGGCAATCCCCACACCATTATCCATGTCCACGGGTCATACATATATGTCCTTTGGCTACTCCATTTCTTATACTATGCTTTACATCCCCATGACTATTCTGTAACTACCAATTTGTACTTATTAATCTCTTCCCCTTTTCCACCCATCTTCCTGCCCCCTTCCCACCTGGCCACCATCAAAATGTTCTCTGTATCTATGATTCTGTTTCTGCTCTGCTTGTTAGTTTATTTTGTTTTTTAGATATAATTGTTGATAGATA
The DNA here is from genome assembly GCA_004026545.1 of Mormoops blainvillei. Lineage (NCBI taxonomy): Eukaryota > Metazoa > Chordata > Mammalia > Chiroptera > Mormoopidae > Mormoops > Mormoops blainvillei. Next base: position 36,205 of record PVJD01003617.1, on the reverse strand, counting down.
AGTGTTTATTGCTATTTTATTGTTCATATTTTCAATCTTAAAGAAGATCCTTTAGCATTTCATATAATACAGGTTTGGTGGTGATAGGTTCCTTTAGATTTTTCTTGTCTGGGAAGCTCTTTATCTGTCCTTTCATTCTAAATGATAGTTTTGCTGGGTAAAGTAGGCTTGGTTGCAGGTCTTTGCTTTTCATCACATTGAATATTTCATACCAATTCCCTCTAGCCAGCAAAGTTTCCTTTAAGAAATCAGGTGACAGTCCTATGGGAGCTCCCTTGTAGGTAACAAACTGCTTTTCCCTTGCTGATTTTAACATTCTATCTTTGTCGTTAACCTTTGGTATTTTAATTATGATATAACTTGGTGTGAGCCTCTTTGGGTTCATCTTGTTTGGGTCACTCTGTGCTTCCTGGACTTGTATGTCTCTTTCCTTCATCTAGTTAGGGAAGTTTTCTGTCATTTTTTCAAATAGGTTTTCAATTTCTTGCTCTCTGTCTCTGCCTCTTCCAGCACCCCTGATGCAAATGTTAGTACACTTGAAGTTGTCCTCATTTTTTAAAAAGCTCTTTAGTTGCTTATTTTAAGCTTCCCTATATTCCAAATCACTGATTTGCTTCTTGGCTTCATCCACTCTACTGTTGATTCCCTGTAAATTGTTCTTTATTTCAATTAGTGTATCCTTTGTTTCTGACTAGTCCTCACTAAGTTCAGTAAGCAACCTTATAACCAATGTTTTGAACTCTGCATCTAATAGATTGCTTGTCTCCATTTTGTTTTGTTCCTTATCTGGAGTTTTGTTCTGTCCTTTCATTTGTATCATGTTTCTTTGTCTCCTCACTTTGAAAGCCTTCCTATGTTTGTTTTTATGTGTTAGATAGACCTGCTACATCTCCCAGGCTTGGTAGAGTGCCTAATGTAGAGACTGTCCTATAGCGTCTAGTGGCACAGCCTTCCCTATTACTCAAGCTGAGTACTCAGGGTGTTCCCATCATGTAGGCTATGTACAGCCTCTTACTGTAGTTGAGCTTTGATTGCTGCTGGCATATCCAAGATTAGCCACCCCACACACCATGTTCCGTCTAGGGTCACACAGCATTAGCTACAAAGCAAACTTCAGGTGGCTGCTACTTGTGCTGGATTCGAAAGTACCCAGGTAAGGCCAAGCTGTGAACTAAGGCCAGATGCTGCTGGTGCCAGGCCTGGGACAAATTAATGAGAGGTGTAAGACTTGCTAAAGCCAGATAGCTTGTTTGAGAGAATTTAGAAAAAATCTGAAGTATGGGCCAAGATGAGCCATTTGTATGGAAAAGCCACTAAAAACAGCTTGGTTGGGCCTGAAAGTTGGGTGGGGCTGGGCCTCAGGGAATCACCAGGGTGGGGCAAATAGTGATAGCCAGGTTGATGGAGTCTCAAGTGTGGCACCTGCCTTCCACATCTGTGGCTCTGTTCGGGAGGGCTCAGAAAAGGAACACTGGCCTCTGCCAACACTTCTTTCTGGGAGAAGGTTGCCCCCCAGCTTTTGCCATGATCCTGGACAATTCAGTTCCTCCCCATATTGTTACCAGACAGCCTTGTGTTATTTCAGAACAGTCAGTGAGGTTCTATTTTTCACAGCCTTGAGGTATAATTCTGAAGACAAGAGTTTGGTGAAAAGGAAAGGGGTTATATAGTTTTGGAATGGTGGTAGGTTTCTGTCTCAGGGTCCTGCTCCCTTTAAAATACCCAAAGCCAAACATCCCTGCCATCCTCTGCCACTTTAAGAATGCACCTGAAATCTCTTTTCCCACTCCTAAAAGTAATGTCCTTTATGAAGTGCAGATAACTGCTACAGGATTATCCAGGTGGCTTGGCAAATTCACAGTCACAGCTCAGCTAGTGCTGCCACTTTCCATGCAGGGTGGGTACAGGGGCTTGAAGCTCAGCCACACAGTCTCCGGGGAAACCGCCAGTCTCAGGAACTCAGGCTCCTTGAGGTCAACCAGGCCAACCAGGAGGGGAAAGAGCCAACTGACCTCATGCTACCTGGCATACTCTGTTTAAAAGTCCTCCCCCAGAATCCCACACGGGCTGGAAGCCAGTGGGGGTGTCCGCCTTTCCCATGAGGGCCAATGTTGGCCATGTTTGCCTTTGCTCCTCTTCCGGCTGCCATGTTCCATAAGGGGCAAAGTCTCCAGTCATGCACTTGCTGTACAAGCTCCCTTTCGGCAAGTCACAAGCTGCCCGGCTGCCTCAGGAAATTTCCCTCTTCTGGTGATCCCTCCCTTTGCAAGGAGGGCAAGCAGCTTTTCATCTTCAGTTCCACCTTGAGGTTTTTCCTTCCCACCCCCTGCCTTCCCTTGGCGATTTGGCCTGACCCATCTATTACAGTATGTCTCAGGTTTCAATCTGCTGCCCCTGGACTGGAGCTTAGGGCGAGTGAGTCCAAGTCAGTCTGTGCATGGGCCCTCTAAGAGGAACTGCCTGGGATTTCAGCAGCTCCTGTCGATCACAGCCTCTGTCCATCACAGCCTCTGTCCCTACTGGTTTTTATAGCAAGAAGTTATTATGGAGACTTATCTTCCTGGCACCGGAACCCTGTTCTGGGGGGCCTGATATGGGTCTGGGATCCCTTGCTCCTGAGATATCCCTCCCAATTTTTAGCCACCACACCTGAGCATGGGACTAGCCTGTTCTGCATCTCTGCCCCTCCTACCATTCTTGATGTGGTTTCTTCTTTTTAATTTCATACGTCCATTCAGCTCAATTTCTGATGGTTCTAAATCATGGTAGTTCTACAGTTTAGCTGTAATTTTGATGTGGTTGTGTGAGGAGGTGAGCCCTGTTTACTTATGCTGCCATCTTGACTGGAAGCCTCTTCAGTGAATTTTGTGTCTTTAAAAAGAGCACTTCAGACTTAGAGCTTAATGGGCTGTTATTCTACACATTTCTTCACAATCTTTGAGCATATCTCTGTGGCATCCTTTGCTTCAATGAGCCCTTGACTGTAAACAGGGGTGCTCTAGGTTTCCCTCTGCCATCCCCCTAGAGTGAGTTTCCCAGTTGTCATGCGTGCCTGCTTGATTTATGAAATGTGTTGTAGCTATAGCTAAAATAAACTGCCCATAATAAAAACAAAAATAACGGTAATAGTTTCTACCCCATTCCAGGTTTCTGACTCCTCACATTTTAAATGAGCCCGTGTGACCATTTCTTAAACCTGAACTTTGTCAGAGTATTTTTAGATTTCTGTTGCCTAGTAGGTCTCAGCTAGGAGATGCTTTATTTATTTGGCCCCATCTTTATAACAACAGTACTTGCCTTGATGAATAAGGAAAAGCCAGTGGGTTAAGCCACAGGTAATAAATTCAAACCTCTTTAGATGTATTGGGGTATCTGAATGAACTACTTTAACATGTGAGTTATAAAATTTGGAAGGAATTATTAACTACTAATTATATTATTTCTAGCTATAACAAACTGTTACCAAGTAAAGGTCCTCTGACAATAAATACATATATGTATTATACATAGTTTTACCATCAGTTGTTCAAATGTAAGGATGTTTCTAGGTGACTATTACATTATTACTCTTAAATAGGTTCAAGCTTGTGGTCAAACCAGTTGCCACTGTACATTTGCTTAGTAAACTTCTGGCAAATTGATCAGGAAAATCTACTATCAGCCAAGCTCTATGTAAACTATTGATATTTATTTAATGACAATGATGCTATCTTAATAGCAAATTTGCTCTGGCTCAAGAAGATGTTTCAGTGAAGTATTTAACCATACATGACTTGCCTTATCCTTAAAAAAAATAATGAGAGTTATTTTAACCCAGCTCTGTCCAAAGAAAGAGAATACTAGTCATATATGTCATTTTAAATTTTCTAATATCCACTTTGAGAAAAGTAAAAAGAAACAGGTAGAATCTATTTTAATGACATAGTTTATCTAACCCAACATATCCAAAATATTATAATTTCAACACGTAATCATTATAAGAATCAATGAGATATTTTGTATCCTTATTTCTGTACTAAGGCTTCCAAACCCACATGCATTTGTCACTTCTAACATATCTTCCTTTGGACCAGCCGTATATTAAGTGCCCAATAGTCACTGGCAGCTGGTAGCTACTCTATGGGACAGCATAGTTCTAAATAATTACTGTTATTATTATTATTATAGTTTTTTCATAAAACTACTTCTATATGTATCTCTAGCTTTGAACTTAAAACTCTAAAATTACTTTCCAAAACTAAACCCCAAAAAGAAAAATAAGAAGAAAGATGAGTTGGCCCAGATTTTGTGACTTCGCCTATAAGGAATGTCATGACTTAGCCCCCATCCACTCTGTAGCCTCGTCTCACTCACTCCCTCCCCATCCACCTTCCCTTGAGCTTGACGCCCCAGCCAAACAGCACTTCTTTTAGTTCTTTGAATGTGCCGCACTCTCCTGCCCGTCTTAATATTTGCTCTTTTTTTTTTTTTGCCTCAGTAACTCTTTCACTCCCCTCTGCCTTGCTGATTTCTCCTCATCCTCCAGCTCTCCGCCTAGAAGCTTTCCCAGAACTGCCTGGACCACATGTGCCACTGAAGCCGCCACGTGGCCTTGCAGCCTTCCCCTTCCATGTGGCACCTGGTTGTTCATACTTAACAGCTTTTAAAACTGCCTCCTTTGGTTTCTGGAGTTTAAGCTCCACAATGGCAAGGACCATATGTTTTTTTTTTTAAATCATTGCCTTTCGGTTCTTAGCCCATGGCTTGGCTCCTTAAAAGTGCTTACTAAATTTTATTCAATGAATAATGAAAGAATAAATGGGTGGTAGAGTAAATAATTGTTGGAACTCAGTATATCCATCTCCTTTCCTGTCCCCAGCCTCTTATTAGAAGGTTGAAAAGTTCATTACTGTGTCATGTTGGACATGGTTTAGGGATCCTGAGATGTCCTAACATACATGGGTTACATGAACTGTTTGGTTTAACCTGCATCCTGCTGTTAAATAGCTATTTGATTCTACAAACCTCTAGGCCTACACTGCATGAATGATGAGTTTATTCTAGAGCTAGAAGGGAGGACAGGCACACTCGAACTTAATGCATGTTAAACCCTAGGAATTCTTTAGAAGGAAAGGGCCTATACCTGTTCAACTCACTGCGTTCTGGGGATATTTAAAATGTAATTTAATGAAAAGCAGTGCGTCAAACCTGGGTTTTACTTTTTGTGTTGGGGGGCCTTCTCTTTTTAGTCCCATACCTGTCTCATTCCCACAAAGTACGGAAATCTCTTCCGTGTTACGCAAACGCCGAAGACAGCTATTTCCCAAGTGCATCTGAAGCTTCCCTGCTTCTCTGCCTTAGCTACTCAGGCCTCGTCCTCCTCCTGGAAGGACCAGCCCCAGCATCACCTGTCAAATCCTTCTCCTTCAATGCCAGCCAAAGACCATGGCTTCCCAAAAATGTTTCTCTGATTTCCCCAGTTAAAAAAAGTTCCTCACTGCTCTGCAAACTCCCCATAACCCCGCATGGGAGAGATGGCAATCATTGTGATTTGGGTTATGTAAATGCTTCACTTTGTCATTGCTCCTGCTGGACTTCGTTAGAAGATAAATGAAGGCATTTTTAGAATTTTAAGAGTTTTTATGAGCAAAACATTGATTCAAATCAGGCAGCGCCAAACCAGAAGTTGTTAGGAGTGTCCCGCCAATGGAATCCAGGGGAGATACTTGTGTCAAGTGCAGAAAGGAAGGGAATTATTTGGTTGACTGTAGCTTGAAACCCAGTTGCTATTTGTGATTGGCTGTCCTTAGGTTTCAATTTCATAACTTTGAGGCATTTATAGGCTTATACTTTAGCTTAGGTAGGCCACCCAGTGTTAGAGCCCACTCAGTTTAATGACCTCTTGTTTAATTAATTTGCTAACTTAGAACTCCTTGGGAATGAGGCTATGAAGTTTGCATGCTTCCCTGTCCTCATAGCACCTTGCACCTAGTCACAATATATACTCAGCAAACATTTGCTGAAGAAAGAGGAGCATCAAACTGTCTCTAAGTCCAGAAGATAGAACCATAGACTATTTTTCTAGCAGTAACCAGAGGCTAATCCCAAACCTAAACCTTAGGTCTATACAACTTCGAAAACCCCTGACTGTGATCCCAGTGTATATACAGACAGGTAAATTGTTTTTTCCAAAAGATGGATTTATTCCATCCTTTACTGCCTTAATGAGCTACATAATAAACACATGACTATTTAGGTTCTGCAAGTGAGTGTCTGCATGAACTTGGGTTGGATTGTGTCTATTTGGGACTCAGTTTTCTTATTTGCCAAATTAAAGAATTTGGCCAACTGAAAAACTCCAATAATTTATTTTTTTAGAACACTCTTTTTTTGCCTTGAATAAAACAGGATAGGTGGATATAATTCAGTATGTCAATATCAATGCAATGTCAATGGAAGATAAAGAAAAATAAGCATCTAAATTCACCATCGGTTTCAGGCATTCACAGAAGCAAGAAGCAATCCCAGTCATAAACATAAGCATAAATCTGATTCCTCTATAGATATATCTGGGCAAAGTTTTCATTTTAAACTATATGAGTACAATATCAGGACTTGAAGGTCAAAGAGATTCTGGGTCGGTTGCCTATTAATTAATCTTACACTGTTCCCTCAAGAAATGGTTTCCAAATGCAAAAAAAGGATTCTTCCTTCTCTTCATCATAACATCTTTGGGAAAATCCAAAATGTACACAAGAGGGCATTGCTGCAGATTAGGACCATATTTTAAGTTTTGATTCATTTTGATGTTTGGGGAGCTTTCTTTGAGGGGAGAAGCGCTGTGTGGCTGCTGTTGCTTTTTTAAATGTATCCGATCTGAACCCCTCTTATTTGTAACTGAGCATTATTTAACATTCACCATACGCCCTCTGCAAACAATATGCAAGGCAGAGGCCTTGCTCTTTTGGAACTCAGAGAGAATTCAGGGAGGTGAGAAGGAGATGGGATCTGCGCCATGTCAATGAAATGATCTCTAATGAAAACCTTTTCCTTGAGATGTGAACAAGTGTTCTAACTTACCCGTTTTGTGATGCAGTGATCAATCCCTTTCGAAACCTAAAACCCACTGGTGTAACAGCCTTGTAAAGACTCTGCTGTGTTCAGGATTTACAAATTCCTCCTTCCTTTCCTTAACCCCACAGGCCTGATTGAAAGCTGCATCCCAAACCCCCATCTCAAGGGGCCCTTGATCTACTGTGTGGGCATCTTGACACAGACAGAAGACAGGCCCTTCTTATTCTGTCCATTTATTGGAATTCACCTTTTTTATCAGAAAGAATAAGAGCCTTTTTTTTCTTTCTTTTTTTTTTCCCCCTTCTTTCTCAACACAGTCCCTGCTGGTCAAATACTGCTTATGTGTGGACCTTGTCAAAACCTGTAGGGATTATCATTATTATCAGTCATGATGTTAATGGGCTGTCATCATTGGCTGAAGTTGACTTATTCTAGATGCTTTGTTTACTCAGCTAACAAAAAGGCAGCTTGGAATTAAAAAAGGAAACGTGCCAAGCAATTAATCCATAACTTGGTTGGAACGCTTTGGGGATTTTCTAACATTTCTTTTATTGAATTTTTGTTTAAGTGCAGTATCCTTTTTTCCTCTGAAATTTCATTCTGGAGTGTTTTATTACATGCCATTTCTGCAGGAGGCACATTGAACCACTGGGACCTTCTGGGTAAATACCACGTGTTTTAAAATATTTATCATTAATGAGGCTACTTGCTCACACTTTCCCTGAAAATGCCAGGCTGTGAAGCCAATTCATTGCACAGGTTTTAAAAAGATATCAAAATGCTCATGCCATAAACATTTTTGTTACGAGGCACTTTTCCTTTGAACAGCATACCGAAATAACAATGATTTAAAAAGAAAAAACACTGAGGTTGGAAGGATGAAATAGAGTTAAATAGATAGACATAGGAATGAATACAAAAATTCTTTATCCATTAGTCTAACCTACAACATGAAAATCTCTCCATAGAGGATGGCAGTAGTCGTCTATTAAGCACATATTCTAGCTCCACTTCTTAATTTTCTTGACAGTGTCAGCTCTGTCTTTTGGCTTGGTTGGTTGATTGCCAAAACACATGAATCTGTCCTTAACCAGCTGCACACACACCAAAAAAACTCACTCTATGATTTTTCCAGAGACTATTACCTTGACCTTTTTGCTGTCCGAAGAGTTATATCAAAAGCCTGGTTGTGAAAAAATAATATTCATAGTGTATCTATTGCCTGAAGAGTATATATTGCTCTATCAATTCCTCTCGATAGTCTAAATTTGCCCTGAGTTCAAACCAAACCATCAAAAACTGCATACTTGAGTTGCACTGATTTGCATCCTAAAGTAAAAATTAAATTTTGCTTTGGCATCACGCCAAAGTTTGCTTTGACGGTACAAATAGAATCGTCAATGAGACAATGGAACAATGGGACAATTAAGCACAACAACGCTGTGTTTATTGTACTCACTGAGGTTGGCGGTGAGGATGTCATCTCACCAGATCACACTGTGTCCTCTTGCAGGTCTCAGCAATGCTGCACTTCTGGTCAACTTTTTTGTTCTGTGTTTGTGTTTGTTTTAACCTTAGGAACACTGTGTTGCTTTTAAGCATTGTTTCCTTCTAACTGATCATTTTCCTTCTTGGCTTTGAATGTTAGGTTGTTCAGAGCCCAAAAATGTGGCTCAGTTCTCACAAATACACAAGTTGTGTTATAAACATGTTGTGGCTTTTGAACCCTAACCCTCCCCTTAGACTTATTTTGTTTTCATATTCTCCTTTTGCCCCTATGTTCTCATTCATTTATTTTTGTATTTTTATCAGTCACTTTATGTGTGTTTATTTTTTTAGCCATCTTAAATCAATTTTAGGGGTGAGAGGGAGTCATATCAGTGTTAACCGCTGTAACACTGATCTTATAATAGATCAGACCCAGACATGCTGTAGGTCCAATGACTCAGTGAAAAATAGAGCATAGAAGAAAATAGAAGCCCAAGAATTAGGATACAAGGCAATAGAATGAACCCTGAGGGGTGTCAGAGCTCATCCCCAATTGTAGCCTGAAGCTCTAGCCACACGATGCCTCCCTCTGGGGGCTGCAAAGGACACTGGCCTCCAGATGCATTTCCAGGACACACGCAGGATGGCAGGGCAGGGGCCATTGAGGGAGACAGCCTACATACCCGTCTTCGCCTATGTGAATCCTGATCTCACTTATGTCCTCTGTGCTGTGTACTCACTGGTTCAAAAGTAAATCAAACTAGACGCAACCGAAAGTCCTAATCCTCACCCCACTCCTGTCCCTCAGCCACTTACCTTTCTAATGCAGGCCATGCAGTCCCACTTGCAGCCCTGCCGGGGGCTTGCTCTCACAATGTGCCCGTGCTGGGCCGGAAGTGCCAGAAACTGAAAACGTTCTTCTTTATTGTTCAATAATTCACAAAAATATGTTTGCTGATGATAACTCATTATCCGCACAAATATTCTTCACATCCATTTATATTTCAAATAGACTGTATTTAGCAGTTTGTATAAAAGTAGGGTATGATCATTATGAATAATTTCATAAAATGACAAAAATTATAAAATGTAATCTTTCAGGTAATTACCATTTTTAAGATTTTAGTGTACATCATTACATCATCTAACATTTTTCTCTTCATATACAAGCTTAGATGTCTTTTTATGACCTACCTATTTATTTTATTTTATTTCTAAAACCACTTTATTAAAAACTTATTATCTTATTATAAGGAGGGATTTTTACTATCTACACAAGCTGTTTCATAATGTATCTTTTCACTTTGTGGACATCTTTCCACATGATTAAAGATAGGTTTACCTAAGCATTGTAATGGCTGTATGGTATTCCATTGTATGGATGTAAAATAATATTTTAAGTCAATTTCCTTTTAATAGTCATTTGGGTTTATACTTCTCATAATTAAAATTACTATAATTGTTTCATACATTGTATTATTTTTATAGGAAAAAATTTGTAATTAAAATAAGTAGATGAAAGAGTGCCTTTGCTTGATTATCACTCAGAATGACTGTATAAATTACACTCCTGAAACAGAGTAAATAATTTGACACCTTCACCAATAATAGGATTGATTTTTTTATCTTGTACCATAAGGTATCTCAACATTTTTTTTCATATTTCATCATTAATTTGGGGGAACTTCCGTGTAAATTTTGTGTACATTTCCTATTTCTATTCCTTTTCCCACTTTTTATTGAAGTTTTCATCTTTTTCTTATTGACTTGACAGATGTCAATATAATTTAAAGACCAATATCCTTTTAGCATGCATGCTTAATATATACCTCCTTTTCATTTTATTTTTTAAATAAAATTTATTTTTTTACTGTATTTTTATTGTATTTTTCCATTACCATTTATCCCTCTTACACTCCCCTCCCGTCTATAATGACCACACTGTTGTCCATGTCTGTGAGTCCTTTCTCCTTTTCATGCCATCCTTCCATCCCCTAAGCCCCGACTCCAGAGCTGCATCCTGCTCTCTATGAGTCCGTCTCCATTTTGCTTGTTAGTTCAGTCTGTTCATTAGATTGCACATATGAGTGAAATCATATGGTATCTGTCATTCCCTGACGGACTTATATCACTTAACGTAATGTTTTCCATGTCCACCCATGCTGTCACAAAAGGTAAAATTTTCTTCTTTTTTATGGCCGAGTAGTATTCCATTGTGTAAATGTCCCATAGTTGTTTACCCACTCATCTGCTGATGGACATTTGGGCTGTTTCCATATTTTAGTGATTGTAAATAATGCCAGGATGAACACAGGGGTGCTTATGTTCTTTCGAATTAGTATTTTAGGTTTCTTTGGGTATATTGACCCATCTGGGTCAAAAGGCAGTTCCATTTTTAAATTTTTGAGGTATCACCATACTGCTTTCCACTGTGGCTGCACCAATCTGCATTCCCACCAACAGTGCAAAAGAATTCCCTTTCTCCTCACCCTCACCAGTGCTTGTTGTTTGCTGGTTTACTGATGATAGCCACTCTGACAGGTGTGAGGTAATATCTCATTGTGTTTTTTATTTGTGTTTCTCTGATGATTAGTGACATTTTTCATCTTTGCATATGTCTATTGGCCATCTGTATGTCCTCTTTGGAGGAGTGTCTACTTAGGTCCTTTGCCCATTTTTTAGTTGGGTTGTTAGCTTTTTGGTGTTGAGTTTTATGAGTTCTTTATAAATTTTAGATATTAACCCCTTATCAGATGTATCAGTAAATATATTCCCCTATTCTGTGGGTTGTCTCTTTACTTTGTTGATGGTTTCCTTTGCAGTGCAAAAGCTTTTTGGTTTCATGTTGCACCATTTGTTTATTTTTTCTTTTGTTTTCCTTACTTGAGAAATATATCAGATAAAATATTGCTATGAGCAATGTCTGAGATTTATATACAGATATATTTGTTATTCTGCCTTTTTTGTTTACAAACAATATTTTTGATTGTATAGGATTTTATTTTGTGTATGTTAGTTTTGTTTTGTCTTGGATTTATATGTCCTAACATCCATCCTTTCTTTCTATGATTTCTATCCTGGGTATCAGATGTAGAAGGCTTTCCCACTTCAATAGTAGAACAATATTATCTTAAATTTTACTTCAGTTACTTTATGTTTTCATTTTTTACATTGAAAATCAGCTTTATTCTAACCAGAATTTAATTTAGGTAAAATATGTGCACTAGAAATTTAACTTTTTAAAGATAATTTAATATTAATAAGGTTAAATTTTAGTAATTTTAATAATTTAATAATTAACCCAGTATCTCAATGTTAATTACTGAAAGTATTATTTCCTTACCAACCTGAAATACAACCTTTATGATATAATAGTTTTTATTTATCATTTAGCCTTTTCCTTGTCTATTTATTATGTTTTATTAAACAGATCTTATAGCTTTATTCCTAATTCTCCTTTCAATTAATTTTAAAATCATCCACTACAATGAAATTATTGGATTGCTTTTTAAAGAATACTGAGTCAGCTGAAGAATTCTCCCTTCTCATCTGTTACATGCATTTCTTTGCTTTCAGTTGTTCTTTCCCTCATTTTTCCTCCTCATCTGCCTGAGCCTAACCCTACCTACCAGCCCCCACATGCGTCGTCATCTCGTTACTCTCCTCTGTTCTGGCCTGTCCCCACCCGCTCAGCCACCCCACCTCTTCCACAACTAAAGTGCACAGCCCTTGTTAAAAGCACACAGTGAAAGAGGCATTCAGGAAAGATGCAGACCCACTTCACAGACATCGGGAGCAGAAGGAACCTCAGGACACACTTTGTTCTGGTCCCCATTTTATCAATGAGAACTCTGAGTTCGGCTACTGCGAAATCCTGCTCGCTCTGACCTACTAGGTCCTGGAAGCCAGGCCTCCGAGCTCTCAGACCGGGACTCTGAGCCCCACTCCCCACCGTCTCCCGTTAAGATGCAGGGTGACTGCACTTAATGTCTCTGGAAAAAAGCTGGGACAAAGCCCTCATTAGGCAAGAACACAATGTGTCTTTATTTTGGAACTTGAAGGCCGATGAGCATGTGGAGTCAACACATTACTGTGCTTAAGGAACAAGATTTCCTCCATCAGATTGCTTTCATGCAGTCAGCTTAGTAACTCTCCCTTACGGACGAGAGAAACAGCAGAGAAGCTGCAGAGCTAGCCCTTAAATCACAGAGCCAGAGACAAACATTCACGCAGCTGCAGGATACAGTTATGGTAACACGAGCTAACACTGAGGGAACATGCTATGTGTCAGCTGCCTTGCTTGCATTATCTCATTTAATTCTCCCAACAGCTCTGTGTAGCAGGGTGCCATTAGCTTCATTTCACAAGAAGGGACTGACAGCTCTGGGAGGTATAGAAACCTGCCCGAGATCCCAGAAGGAGAGAGAAGCAGAGCTGGCCTGCGGTCCGAGCTGGCAGGACAGCTAACCACCCCCTGTACTGCCTCAGAGACATGGTAGGGTGCTCAAGCCTCCAAGCTTTGGCCTCAGCCTGCCTGGGTCCAAATCTCAATGATAATACTTGCTCGCCCTGTGAACACTGGCATATGTCTCAATCTTCTGAAACCCCAGTTTCCCCTTCTGTAAAGGGGGATGATAAATACCCCTCACTCATATGATTGTCATGACAATTAAGGGAGATAATTAAGCAAAACTCTTACTGCCTGCCAGGCAATGGGAAAATACTGGCCATATGGGAGAATCTTTCTGACTATTTGAATGCTACCTGTCAAAGTGTAGCAGGAACTCACAAGAGGCCACCTACACACCTCTGGTTCTCCAACACATTCAGTAGGTGGGAGTAGTTTTCTCACTGTAGCAAGATCCAGACTGAATTAAACATGACCTGCTATGAAGCCACACCCCCACAGGGACTGCTGAGAGAATGAAAAGTGTCAGGATTTAGTGTAGCCATGAGACCCATAGGGAGTTTTGCACTCTGTGAGGGCAGATTTGGCATCACGAAGACGCACTCGGGTGAACCCCAAGAACAAGGAAGCACCACCGTGGCCTAAGCAAAAAATCAATTTTCTGACTTAAGAGTTTCTGCAGTGGAAAAAAATAAGTTGAATCTCCTAGCGGAGGTCTCTGAGGCGCTCTGAGGCTAAGCAGAACTCAAAAAGGAGTCTTTAGGCCAATCACTACAATTTTGTGATGTGTCTGTTGCTGATTGCCCAGGTAGTTTGAATTTGCATTGTTAACGCTCCCCAAGACACATTGTCATCTTAGGATGCAGAGAGAAGAAATCATACGTGTGCATTCTAACAATACAATCATGGAAGCAATTTATTTTGAACATTACTTTGGAGCGAGGCCTTTAAGCAACCAGAGATTTAATAAATACATGGATAAGAGAGTGCATTTTTCACTTAGGTTCATCAAACACAGAGAGATTTCCCATTATGGGGAGAGAGAGTTTGGAATCGGGCTGAGGTTTTCCTTGCAGAGATGAAAAAGACAGATGGCAAGGTGCTGTGCTCAGGCAAAAAGCTTTTATAATCAAAGAGTTAGAATGTATTCCTCAGTCTGGTATTGAGGTTCAGCTTCTATGCACAGGGTCAACTTAAACGCTACCAAAAGATTCCATTATTTCAATTTCCAGAGGACCATTACCAAACCTGTGGGTCTCAGGATAGACGCACTTCAGGAAATTAAACTATCTGTTTCAATGGTGTCTAATTCCACAGCACAGATGCATACATATGGGTATGTTTACAGTCAATGAACGCACTTCCACCACAACGATGCTAACACCTATTGATTTAGCCCCTGAGTTTTCTATACATTTCCACATCTAACCCCCTCGACAGCCTTATGGGGTGTGTCAGGCAGATGTCGGCCGCTCACCGGGCCACTTGCACTACTCTGCTTTAGCCCTGAGGCAGCCCGGACCCCAGAGCAGCTCTGTCACTGGTTTCCACAGAATATCCAGTCACATCAAGTGTTCTACAGTTTTATTTTTGTTCTTATTCAAGAATCACAAGATCTTGGCAAGAACTCGCAACCCACAATATTGTCATTTATAAAAACCAGGGAGGTTAACTGACATGCCCCTTCCTGGGTTGGCAGCGTGTTCTAAAGATTCATTTGTTATGATTAACAGAAGTAATGTGAGATTCTCTGAAAATGTGACTTATTATTTGAAGATCCTCATTTCTATTTTAAGGAATACATGCATTAGTGAAGCTAAACCACCAAAAGAAATTCCACTGGGAGGTAAGTAGCATTTTGTACTTCCAATGATCAGTTCACTGGGTACCCACCATGTGCCAGGCTCCCTGGAACTGGAGGAAAAAAGCAGTCCCTACCCACAAGAAGCTGAAAATCTGGTTAAGGAGACATAAATATGCTCAAAATGTTCAGGGGTTAAACACCAATAAGCCAAATTTGTCACAAAGTGGGACATATGAATGTGCTTAAAAGATTGCTTGCCAGAGCTGAAGAATCCTAAAAGGAGGAATGACTTTTCTGCAGACATGAGCAAGTGCAGGCCTTGGAGGCAGGTGGAGTTAAGATGGGCAGAAGGAAGTGAGGAAGGGGAGAAAACCCACCTGGGTAGAGAGTGGGACAAGCAAACCTGCTGCTCTTCTCAGAAACCAGAAAAATGGGAAAACGTGGGAAACTTGGCAGAGCCAAGGACAAATAAACCTGCAGACTCACGGCTAATGCTCCCCCCAGCTCTTCCGGAGCCCTGCTGACGAAGACTCTGAATCCCATGTGAACTCACCGATAGGCCTTACGTATGTTACCACAGGGCATCTTCTCCATATTCTCTCCCCCGAGTCTCTTCTGCTCAGCTGTGCTCCTTGGTACGTGGTTCACAGGTGGCAAGGACACTGGAGGAGGCCATGTCTGGCTTTTGCTAACAAACCCATTCTTCACACTCAAAGTGAAGCTGCCAGTGTGTATAAAGAGCTTTGAAAAATGACTATAGTACACGGTCACACAGTCAGTCAAAAAATGTATCTTGGGAAAGTGCTTTGTGCCAAACCCCTAAAATAACATTAAAAATCACCTTCATATGCTAATAGATGATTCCGATTCTATAATGAGAAGTGGAAAGAATTGTGGCTTTTCTACATATGGTCAGTTCATCTCAAAAACAGAAAAAAGATATTAAAAGCATCAGTTGTGGGTTGAATTGTGTCCCCCCAAAATGCGGCTGTCCTAATCCCTTATCTTTGTCTGTTTGGGCTGCTATAATCAGAACATCATAGACTGGTTTCTCGACAACAGAAATTTCTTTCTCATGGATTTGGAGACTAAGTCCAAATGAAGGTGCTGGCAGATTTGGTGTCTAGTGAGAGCTAACTTCCCAGCTCTTAGATGCTGTCATCTCACTGTGCCCTCACATAGTGGAAAAGACAAGCTAACTCTCTGGGGTCTCTATTGTACCCATCCCTGAGGTCTCCACCCCCATGACCTGATCACCTTCCAAGGTCCCACCTCAAATACCATCACATTGGGTTAGGTTTCAACATACGAATTTGGTGGGAACACAAACATTTAGTCTATAGCATCCTTTGATACCTTACAATTTGACTGGATTTGGGACTAGGGTCTTTGCAGGGATAATAAAATTAAGATGATGTCACTAGGATGAGCCTTAATCCCATATGACTTGCATCCTTATACAAAACAGAAGTGTGGATATGGACACATTCACTGAAAGAAAATGAGATGAGGATACACGGTGTCACTGGAGTGATGCATCTACAAGCCAAGAAACCACAGAGGCTACCCGAAACTAGGGGACGGGCCTGGCCCACACCCTTCCCTAGCACCTTCAGAGGGAGGAGGTTCCTGTCGATGTCCCCATTTCTGACTTCCAGCCTCCAGAACTGTGAGACAATAAATGTCTGTCCTTCTAAGCCACCCTGTGTGTAGTAGTTTGTTACAGTAGCCCTAGAAACTAATATAGCACTTGCTAAAATCCCTTCTGAAATCATTTATAGATGGCAAGTGAGAGTGAGCAAATACGCATGAGTTGATCTTTAGCCATTTTAATACTACAAGTCCTGTTTTGGGAAATATTCCAATAATCAAAGATGCCTTTTTCTTTTTTACATTATTGGGTTAAATTCCACTCTTGTTCCCAACTGCAGCGAATGTTTCCTTATTTTTACCTCTTATTATAGTCTGTTCTGTAAGTCATTATACTCTGAAGATATTTAGTATCAGGCTGATTACTGAATAAAATGATCCAGTTACCACCACATTTAATCCTCCAGAACTGAATTAGATCCACTGCATGGATTTTCCCTCCATTTCCTCTCATTTTCCCCGTTCAGCCACCTTTGACCATATTCCAGTGTCTAGCAAATCCTGCTGAAGCTTCAGCTGTTTTCCTTCGATTATATACTTTTCCAGAAAACTCAGAAGTTGATCTGCTTCTTCAATGCATTCATCTTTCCTCTAAAGAACAGTGTTCTTTTCAATCTCTAAGAAAGTGAACTTTATCATATTTCCTCTCTGATTTAAAAAAGAAGCATTAGCCAGCTTGCATTGAATATTAAAAAAAGAAAAACCTGAATGCTACTCTGATTTTCACCAGGATGAAATATTTTCTCCATGTAACCAGAACTAGTGATGGAAAATTTTTTTCCTTTCACACAATACTTGAACATAATTGGTAAAAACCTTCAATTATGGAGAAAGTCTTGTAAGAAGTAGTCTTTCTCTCAACAAAAACTCTAATCCATTTGGATTTATGTGACTCTATTAGCTGAAGTATTTCTGTCTAGTTACTAATGGGAAACGCTTCTTTTATAGTTTGCATATAGTATCTCTCATGAATGTCTGCAGCCACTTCCCCTGTTCATCATAAAATTTAGATGTAATACACTGTACCTTAGTGCTGCTTTACATAAATACTACAATACTAGCAAATTACAATAGTACTCTACAAATTGAGCCTAAGATTGCTCATCAACGTAGAAGTGATGAGATAAATTAGTATAAATAATTGAGCATTATAAAAAATAAATTAATAAATCCAAAATATCTAAGATATAATTTTCCCATTTTTCATAATTAATAAAGAGAGTTGACTTTTAACAGTACTTAACAGATAGTCTAAGACACCCAATTTGAAGGAATTCATTGAATAAATCATAGCAGTAAGTCTTGAATCTTACACTAATTTTCTCTAAGTTCATGGGCAAATAACCTCATCCCTCTTCATCTTCATTCCCAGTCTATAAAACAGAATAATAATATCCACCTAGTAAGATTCTTAAGATGATCCAATAACATAATATTGTTATTATGCAATAACATGTGTTTTGCACATGTTAATGTGCAAAAACATACTATTGTTGCTTTCTCACACTTTACAAGAACCAGTGTTCGTGCACACACAAAACAAATTTGTGATACAAATTATTGACAATGAAAATGTCTACTACACACACACATATATGGAACATATTCATGCATATCAACACATTTGCTATAAAATTATAGCATCTTAATCTAACCTTCCCACCAAAGCAGTAGTTCCTAAAAATCCCTCCAAAGGTGGTTCTCAGGCCATAGTGTGAACACCTCCAGGGGTAGGAAGCCCATGGCCACACAGGGAGACCCACTGTGTGTTAGAACGGCTTCAGCTATGAGGAAGTTATTTTTACTGTACCCTTTTTAACTCCTTACTTTGTAGATCTGTTCTTCATGCTATATAGAACAGGTCTGATGTCTCTTCAAAATAACAGCTCTTTGGTAATACCCCCCCATACCCACACATGCATACACACACTAAAAAGCAGATATTATTGGGTCCTCGATGTAGGGAGTTTTATTTATGTTGCTCATAGATGAAAGAATGATGGTGATTTATGCTTTACAGAACAGTTCACAGGGTAGAGCATTCCCCTAAGCCTTTCTCGGTCACAACCGTCATGTCACTCCCTGCTTGGGGTCTACGACAGCTTCAAAGCCTGTGATATTCCACAGAAAATACTCAGGTTCTAAGTCCTCCTCCAATTTCATCCAGATCCTAGAGAGGGCCACATCTGGTTCTATTCCGAGGTGGATTCTACGAGAATCTTCTCATGCAGAAACATCAGATTGGGATAAATACAGTTATCATACTCAAAGACAAATCTAAAGAGGAAGCCTATAGAAGCATTTTGCAGAGTTAAAACCTCCATGTTAAAATAAGATGTTGCTGCTGATTAAAAAGTAAACCAGGTTATGGAGAATTATTATTGAATGGTATCAATATGAGTGATTAGGGAGAAGGGAGTCCAAAGAGATGAGGCAGAGTTAATGTGATTACGCATTTACTTCTTATAACCTATGACCACATGAAGCATTACTAATCCCCAAACAGATGCCGGCCAGGAAAACCATCGATGACAGCCATTGGGCCCGCAAGAAATGAACCAAGCGAACTCAAAGTACAGTGGGCGTTTAACTGGTGGATTCCCAGAGTCAGGCCCTGCCCACTAAGCCCAGGGTTTATAAGGAATTAAAGAAGATTCCATCAAAAGATACATTTGTTTCAAGCATAAGTCATCCTGCCAACTCATTCATTATTGTAATAACCTCCCTCAGCATTTCTATTATTGCAGAGGACTTCTTTTCAAATGAAAAATGGCGTACCCAATTGCTTGTACGGAACTTGGCATCATACTCCTTTTAGCTTCTGGTTTGAGGCAGTGAGTGGGCCAAGGAAAGGCCTTTATATCCCTGCATGCTTATCGATTACAGTTAATAGAGTTCATAGGTTTATTGTGCATTGGGGAGTTAAAAAACAAGAATTGCAGTGACGGAAGCCTTTTAGTCCTACTGATAAATCCAAGAAAGTGTTGAGATTTTAAGCACTAAAAATAGTTAAAACTATCTCAGAAATTGTTTACATTCAGCAAGGGCAATTATCTGAGCCTATAACTACTTCCTACCCTATTAGAATATTTTAATAACCTATATTTTATTTATATCTTGTTACTAAGTTTATTAGGGCTTATTATAGGATAGGTTCTTAATTTTATGTTTTACAAAACAATTTGAATAATCAGAATTGCTATCGTGAATCTCTTTCCACTTGCGACAAGATGAGTGAATTATAAAAAGCCGTTTTCTAAACATGCCAACAGGTGCAGGGAAGATTGACAGAGCAACACGAGAAAGTTTTCTTAATGTAGGTTTTCCAAGATCTTCAATGGGTGCATATCACTTCCAATGCTCCAGGTTTACTGCTTAGGGGATGCTGAACAGGATATAACAGTATATTTTATTTAACAATAACCATAATCAACGTTATATAATGTATAGATATATGCATAAAATAAGAACCAACTAGGATCAGAGATCAGTTATCTAAAGTAAAACTTAAAGAAACATTGGTAGAAAATGCAAAGCAATAGAAACTAACAATTTTGGCCTATGGAAGGGAACTTTGAATTGCAGGTACAGGTGAACTAGCCCCAGAAAAGCAAAATGAGGCGATGACTTTTAAACTTTCCTTGGTGCCTACGACCAGTTGGCTTACAAATTCAGCCAAGTCTTCCTAAACACATATTTAGTGTGTATACTGGGGATACAAAGAGGAAGAAGGCACAAGTTTCCACCAACGGGAAGCTCCTTGCCCAGGAGATGGTCATACATTATAAACCTGAATTAAGAACTTTTCTGGTCTCTCAAATACATAGCCCCTCTCTTCATCAGTGGAATGGGTCATAGTCTGTCTACCAAACCCTGCGGATTCTCCTTTATATTCTCTTGCTCCGAAATGAATGTTACCTGAGTAAAATTCCCAGAACTGAACTCTGATGTGAGGTCTCAAGAAAGTGAGTCCCCTTTAAGAAGTTCTGAGCATAAATTGAATTACCAAGAATTCCATTCATTGAAAAACACATTATATTGCATCATGTCCTTTTCAAATAGAGTGAAACTTGCTTATATTAAATTTCTAGGAACCCGAGGAAAAAAATTTGATATAGGATGGAATTTGATATACTCTAGAAATATTACATGTGCGTGTAATAGGCCTAGATTTCCAATTTGATTGCTATACACAGGGATCCAATATAGGTGGGTTCAATATTAAGGGGTTTCATTGAATTTGCATTTGTGTTTTTCAGGACATATATGGTATGTGTTTCCTTGAGATAAAAATCAGATTGATTCCTGAGTCCAGGAAAGCTAAATATTCATGGAGCAGGAATTCTGGGAGGAATTTGACCAGATGAAAGTAGTGTAAGCAATCTAGTTTTCACTTCATTCCACTTTAATATTAATTTAATTGACTGGAGTTTAGAATATTGAATTCTGGAATGGTATAGTTTTTTCTCTCTCTCTAACTCTGTGTTTCTCTGGCATATAACTTCTCTTTCCCTTTCTTTCATTTAACATTTTAATATTCTGAATGGAAGTGTTCAAAAGAATGGAATTACCAAAAGGTTTCAACATGTGAAGAATTTTTTTTCCCTAGGAGTGTTGCAAGTCTTACAAAATCATATAAATAATGAAAAAACTGAAATAAATCATCATAATAATATTTATAGAAAACATACCACTACCCTTAAATTACTGACAATGAAAATTATTATTTTTACACACACTTTTATTGTTCCATTGTTTGTTTGTTTTAATTCTGAACCTGAACACCACCCTTCTGAAGATTCACACTTGCGTGGAAGGGACAGGGATTTATAAATCTTTTCCTCCTCCATGGAAGCCTTGTACACAAGACATGTCATGGAATCAGGGATCCTCATTGAGGGAATGAATGGGTGAATTAAGTATATAAACTCTATAAACTCCCTTTAGAACCTCTTGGGTACTTTGACAAATATGCAACTTTTCATAAAAGAACCAAAAGCTTAAATCATAAAGCTTACCACCATACAGCTCTATAATCAGCTCTAAATTCTACTTATTTTACCCAATGTCCAAATAAGCAAATGTAATGAAATAGCAACATGTGTTTGTGTACCACAGCAGACCGACTTCCCAACAGATGAGAAATTCTGAGCTATTTCCTACAACGAACAAGACAGGACATGCCCCCAGCCTCCCTCCTTTGCAACCCTCACTGACTGAAAGGTATAGTAGCAAAGGGACTTTGATTTTACACCCAGTAGCAGAAAAGGGGACCAGATAAGTACCAGCTAAGTAGCTGCTTGGTCGCTGTCCCCTAATTCTATGGCCGCTTGCCCACAAGGCTTTGTATATCTATGGATTCAGTTCCCTCTTTGCAGGCAAGCTGTGATCAGCAAAGGACACTGGGGTCAGGCTGCCCACTGATGGGCTTCTTTCCTGCTCTTTAACATTGTACTTTTCAGATCAGGTTAAAAGTTTGGGGGCCCTGTGGAGTATAATATCTCAGGCCACGTCCTTTCTTCCACAGCCTTGATAACTCCAGTTTGGACCCGTTGAAAGTCCAAGTACATTATTTCATAAAATAATTTATTTATAAACTAACATTCTCTTGACTACAATGATGCTGCCCTTTTTTTACAGACTCCGCCCCGCCACACCCCACCCAGTACAACTGTCACTGTTGCAGAGCGGAGACCCTTTCCGGGAACAATAGCAATTCAACTATTTCTGAATACAGATGCTCCTTGGCTTATGATAGGGTTACATCCCAATAAACCTGTGACAAGTTGAAAATGCCACGGGTGGGAAATGCATTTAATACACCTAACCTACCAAATTTCATAACTTGTCCTGACCTACCTTAAACGTGCTCAGAGACTTACGTCAGCCTGCAGCTGGGCAAAACCATCTCACTGCTGTTGTGCAGAGTCACCAGAGACCGTCACAGAACCTAACATAGGCCCAAGAAGAGCTCAAAATTGAAACTTCAAAGTACAGTTTCCATTGAACTGCATCATTTTCACACCATTCTAAAGTTGAAAAATCATAAGTCAAATCACTATAAATCAGGAGCTGTCTGTATCAACATTGGACAAAGACTGTCCTAAAACTTCCCTTTATGATCACTGTTAATATTAGCCTTTTCTTTCTTCGCTTAGTATAGAAAAATGTAAAGAAACAGTTTAAAATACTTAAAAACTAATTATTTTCAAATATCCTACAGCAATTCAGAAGTCTACATTCACTTCAAGTTTTACTATAAGAGCAAGTTTGATCATTCTTATGTGTTCATTGATGATCTCCTAATAACTGCTACTTACACAATATTTCATTAGCCTGATTTGTGGTATTTAAAAATAATCAAATGGCATATTTGTAATCAGCTAGCCAAGGATTTCCTTCCAAACTGGCTAAATTAAAGTGAGAGAGGCAAAAGCAGCCCCTTTGCTGGCACATGTGCTGCCAAATACCACTTTTGTCTCATCCACGTGGCCCCCACTCTCCCCGATGCTGGCACAGGTCCATCGCAGGCTGATACCAGCAGTGGCCTGGGGCAGAGCCTGTGCCTGAGAAGTTCCAGCCTCTCAGAAACTTTGGGCCCCATTTCTTTGTTCAAAGCCTCAAACCCCAGTTCCAGATCTGGACCGCTGGTTGCCAAGGCTCTGGCCTGAGCACCTCATTAAACCCATTCCAACTCCGCCTTGACCCTGGGCCCTGGTCCTGACCCTACCATAACCACCCCCAAACTCCTCCCTGGATCCAGCAGCTTCCAATCTCTCTTCCCTGGGTCCTTCCTCCTTCATCTTGGTATTTTCTGACTCGGCCAGGCACTGCAACACAGAGCCCCCAAATGAAATACACTGAAGTCCGTTAACCACCACCTAAAATTTCAACACTATTTGAAAGCAGGCTATTAACAGTGTATATGTGAAGTTGACAGTACTTGTGATAAGCAGGAAAAACAACAATGAATACTAATGTCTTTTATTTGTATAGCACCTTAGAGCTTTCAAAGTGTTGTCATAACACTCTGTTGAGATAGGCAGAGAGGGGTATTATTTTCCCATTTTGCATATAAAGACACCCAAGTTTGGAAGGGTTAAAGGAGCGAGGCAAAACAAAGAATAAATTTAATTATTAGATTTCCAAAGTAACTATGCCGTGCATTTTACAGGGTGCTCCAGTGGAAGGTACTTGTAAAACAGTCAAGTTCGAGGAACTTGTTTTTAAAATGCTGTCGGTCTCTCCAAGGTGTCATGGATCCCCGGCATCAGCCAGGAGGACCACTTATCATATATGCATATCCCCAGGCCTAGCCCCAGCCCACAGAATCAGACGCAGGAGTGGGATTTGCATTTTTATTAGCACCCTAAGCGAGACAGAGTATATGACGAGCCTGTGCCCATCTGAATGGGGTGAACAGGACTCGCCTTCTGGAGTGCTGCAGGGAAGCATGAACTCACTCGGAGGGGCAGCCAGTGAATCAGGATGGCACTGATGTCCTGCTCATCAACCCTTGAGGCCAAGCAGTGTGGGGGCGCTTCACCTATGAATGAAACCCTGCAAGGATGAAGAGCATGGACACTGGAAACACACTGCATAGGTTCAAGCCCCAGTTCCATCAATTACAAGTGACCATGAGTAAGTCACTCAGCCTCTCTGTGCCTCAGGTTTCCAGCTATAAAATGGAGATAATAATAGCATTATTATACCTCATAGGATTATGAGATCAAAAGAGTTTAGTGGAAGTAAAGCATTCAGAACCGGGCCTGGGGCAGAGTAATTGTCGAATTAGTGTTGAATGCTAAGGAATGAAGGACATCCTCATTGTGGATCTTCCAAGTGACACACATTGCTAATCGCCAACACGGGGACTCTAGTTGATAAGAGTTCTGCAACCTGGCACAATGTATACAATTAAATACTTGTCATGGTAAGTATTTGATACACATTAATTAAATATGATATGGTACAAAGTCCAACATTTTACCTGGATGAACAACTTAGAAATGAACTAGATGGAATCAAGCATCTGTTCTTTGGTCCTACAGACCAATCCAATTCCCAAGGCCTTTGAAGTGTGTCCTGAGAAGAGGCAAACTATATTTTGCAAGTTTTGTTTCATTTTGCTTTAATAAGCCTACATATAAATTCTAGCTGAGATCAGCTACATCAGCCTTTCTGGAGGCAAAACAGAGGACTCCCCCTGCTGAGTCGAGATTGTCCTGCGCAAATATTCACTCCAGCAACCCTCTGCACCCCTGCCCTCTCTTTTCCCTCCCTCCGCCGCCTCCTCTGATAGCAGGCCAGCAATCACCATCTACTTCTGCTGTTTATACCTTCGTAATTCAACGCCATCCCTTAGACATTTTAAACGGTAACACGATAAACAAAATTCTCTGGAGTTATCATTCACTTTCTAATGAATAATTGAATTGCAGATGCATTATTTGACTACAAAAAGAAGTCGATAAGTTTGAGTGCCTCTCGACTTTCATGCACACATAAGTCTACCAAACAGTATTTCAGCATTAGACTATTTGAAAACGCATAAAGAGAAGCTGTCACTGTGCACGTGGTAAAAATGGCAGTCATTTGGAGCCACCCATGAAGATGTTAAGCCTGAGCTCTTGGAGAGCAGTAGATATTTTCAGTATGGACAGGAAAGAGCAAGTTTCCCTAAAAGAAAACACATTGACAACAAGAGAACAGGTTGCTTCTATTGTCAATGCCCTAACTACTTCCTTAAATTAGCTTTTTATGGGAACCCTTTCTGCATGCTTGATGACGCTCAGACCACCCAAGTTAATTTGATACAAATGTAATTTAAGAGATTCCATGTGTGTCTTAAAGAAGATTTGGGTATGTGGAGTTTGAGGGCTCTCTTTTTCTTTTTCTTTTCTTTACTTGTTTTTTGTTTTTAATTTTTTTTAACTTGGTACAAGTTCTTTACCATATACATGCTTTTGAAATGAGGATTTTTCTGCTCAACTGTTACTTACAATCTAAAATAACATTTAAAGTAAATGGATTATACAATCTCCATGAACATGAAATACAAATTAAGAAGTTGGTTCTTGTAGTGAAGCATGTGGACTAATGTCAACTGGAGTTCATAGGAGTAACTGATTAGAAATGTGGCTGAGTGGGTGATGTACTTAACTTTATACCTTGAGCCAGGAAAATAAAAATGAATCACTTGATAGAAGACTGAAAGCAGGGAAGTAATTTGAGTTGCTCAGCAGCAACTTCCTCTTTTGAAGCATGAGGCAACTGAAATAAGACTGTACCCACAACTCCTTGACACTTTTCTGGTATTCCACAGAACATTTAAAAGTAATCAGAAATGCCATAAGAGAAGAATTTGTGGGATGGTTCTGTTTATTTTTATCCATCATACTTAATGAGCAGTTTCTTATTTTCTTATATGTAATGTCAAACAAATAACATAAAAATTCACAGGGCTAAAATTAGTCTAGCTTTGGCTAAACATGCCACAAGTCGAGATTTGATTCTATATTTTAAAATATCCATAAAGTGGAGAATGCAGGCTTTGTAGTCAGACATTTCTAGGTTAAAAATCCCAGTTCTGCCACTGGCTTTCTTTGAACTTTGGGCTTACTTCTCTGTGGGTTAGTTTCTCCAGCTGCGAAGCATTGAAATGAGGCCATTATAAGAATTAAATAATGTAACTTTTATGAAGTACTGAATAGAGGGTAAAAAGGCGGGGCAGTGATTTAGGTAGGTGTTTTCTGCTTAGAGGTCTTGGGTGCTCTGAGGGTTCCCACATGTCCAACCCAGCCCCCAACATCACTGATCACCCAGGTTGAAGATTTGTTCTCAACATTTAGCTGAGAGTAAAAGGAAATCAATCCCTCCACCAAGATAGACTATTTTATACCACTCTGACAAGAATGAGATTGGAAGAAATGATGACCCAAAGAAATGGTCAGAGAAGAAAGGATAAATCAGGAGTTTCATAGCTCTGTGCACCATAAAGAAAAAAATATTTACGAAACTTTCATATGCTTTACTCAAAGAAAAAAAACAAACAAACCCTGAGACATGCCTCTAACTTGAAGACAGGAGGCCAAGCGTCAAATATGAAACAGTCAGAAAAGGTAAGTTATAAAACTTTCAAGAAAAGACATCTCTTAAATAGAGAAGCTCAACCTAAGGCTTCCTTAGACAGGTAGAGGGAAAGTGGGACTGAGGGCCTAGAGGGGAGACACATTAAGGCAAATCATCAAACATAAGTTCAAGTGGTAACCACTGGCTTAGTACCTATGCAAAATATGCTACAGGAAAGGTTTCTCTCTAATGCTTTTCATGGATTGTATCATTTGACGGAGGCTTTAAAAAATCACCAAAAAAGTGAGGAAGAATACCTAAAACAAAGGAGTGAAGGTTTCTTCAGAAGTGTTTACATCAATCCGATACCCAAAGTGAAACCATGTCTAAGGCCAAGTCTAAGATCTACTAGACTTTGGCCTTTCTTGACTGAACTCCACTCAAATAAAACTTGTTTAAATGTATAATAACAAGACATATGCAAAAGTAAATTCATTTTAAGATGTCACAGTTTCGTGTCTAATGTTTAAGACTTTATTTTGAATTCATTTTAGCATGTAAGTGAATATTATTCTACCATACAAAGAAGGAAATTCTACCATTGGAAAAACATGGATAAACCAGGAGGGAATTATGCTAAATGAAATAAGCCAGACAGAGAAAGACAAATACTGAATGTCATAATTTACATGGGCAATCTAAAAAAGAAGTAAAACTTATAGAAGAGAGAGTAAAGATGTTATTGCCAAGGGCTAGGGGGTGGAGGAAATGGGGAGATGTTGGTTAAAGAGCACAAACTTTCAGTATTGAGATGAATAAAGTTCTGAGGATTGAATGGAGAGCACAGTGCCTATAGTTAATATTACTGTATAGTATACTTGTAATTTGCTAATAGTAGATTTATACATTCTCACCTTTAGTGCCCAAAATGTTGTTGTGCAATATGTGACAGTATTACAATCTTATTTGTTAATTATACCTCAATAAAAGTAGGAAAACATTGTTAAAGAAAATAATTAAAGACACATGTAAAAAATAAAGGTCATGAAATAAAATAATAAAGTACGCACTATATTACCTTGCCCATAGAGTATACCCAATAAATGAAAGTAGTATAATTATTATTATTAAATAAATATCTCAGCAGTTCAAAAATAATCTTTGTTGACATAATTTTATTCCATCTCAATGACTCTGATCCCTCTAACAGCTGTTTGAGTATATTCAATCATTAGCACAAAGGGCCACAAGTAATTTAACATTTATATTGATATTTTCTCATTTTTGAAGCTCTTAATAGAAGTTCTTCTGACTCTTGTCACAGGTTCTGTTTTTCAATCCTTTGATCTCCTTTCGAACTTTATCCTAAATTCTTTCTGTCCTCCCTCAGTGTTCTTTGCAGACCGATCATCACTCTAATCCTACCTGTTACCTCATATCCTGGCCCTCTCTGTTACCTGCACTTTTGACCCCATCAACCACATTATTTCCAATTTATTTACTCCCTTTCCCTAATCATTTATCCAATTCATCATCCACTCTTGTTCTATTTCAATGGTTCTCAGGCATTTTGGTCTCAAGACCCCTTGATACTTCCTAAAAATTAGAATGCAAATGAGTTTTCCTTTTCAAATGTAGGTTTTATCTATCAGTACTTATGGTATTAGAAGTTAAAACTGAGAAATTTTAAAATATTCCTTTATTAATGCATTTAAAAATAATAAAGTAATCCTTTTACATGTCAACATATCTTCATGAAAATTAACCATACTTGTTCAAAACAAAATGTAAGCAGTGGGGAGAGTGCCACTATTTTACGCATTTGCGAATGTCTTTAGTATTGATTTAATGGAAGACAGTTGGATTATAGTATCTGTTTCTATATTCAATATGTTGAGATATGTTGTACTGGTGGAGGTAAATTAAATTCTGCCTCATGCGGATTTACAGTTAGAAAATGGTATTTTCATAGCTTTTTAAGTTAATTATTGACTTCCTTTCTTGACAGTACACAACACTCAATAAGAGTAGTTTTTTAAAGGTCATTTGCAGTATTGAAGGTGAAATCATATCAGTAAAATGTTTGTAATCTGTTGCATTAAAACCAATTGGTCTATCTTGTATTTTAAGTGGACTAAGGGTCTATGCATGAGTGTATGTTATCAGTACTAGTTATTTGGAAAATATTAGTTTCCCAAGTTATGCAGATGTCCCAAATGTTGACACATTTAATTATACAAATAAAAAAACCCCCTGCATTTGTTAATATCACCACCAATCTCATAACAAAAGTCTCTGAGTGTTGTGAGGCTGTCAAGTTCATGGTGGTGGAGAGAAGTTTCCCAAAATTTTAATTTTCACTTGAAAGCTCAATTTTTATCATAAATAAATACTGTCAGTTGTTTCCCTTGAAGTGACAGGTTCACTTTTTTTCATTTTTGAGAAAGTGTCTGCCAAACAGACAAATCTGAATAACTCTGGTTTTTCTGCCAGTCATTCTTTCAAGTAAAAACAGCGTTCCGTGAAATTTCAAACAGCCAGATCAGTTCACAGCTCAAATGGTCTCCCGAGTGCTTTTCCTCGAGGGGACCATGCATGGTCCTTTAGTAACGCGCTTTATTTGTTTTCCTCATTGGAATCATATGAAATATCAAAAGGACATACTCAAGAGCTTCATGAAGAACATTCTTAAGTGAAACTGGCTTATGTCCCCCACGAGTGCATGACAGTGACGAATACAATGACTACCAGTGGAGTTGGGGTCCACTCATTTGATACGCACTGAGGGGTCCGTAATGTTTCCCTTGCTGGAGAACCATTGTTTTAGATGCCTCCACACACTTTATAAAATCAAACTTGTCCCCTTCGATGAGAGCTTTAAGAACAGACATTTAATGAATTTGCTTCTCCTCACAACCCAGACTCGTGCATACTGATATATACCCCTGAGTCTCCCCAGATCTCCTCTTGCCTTCAGACTGTATAAGTATTTGTAAGAAGCATTTAAGGGATATAAACTCTTGCTGATTGCTTGATCGATGTCTAAAAGCTTTAAAAACCAACTGCACACTTTCCGATTAGAGAGTACACCTGGCTTAGGAGTTCCGAGGGACTGACTCATTAAGGAGGAGGCTAGAACGCTGACAGGTGCCCAGGAGAGGTCAGCAGGGCCAGTGGAATGGCTGGAGGGAGCCACATGCTTTCGGTGCCTGTTGCAAAAACTAAAGGTGTTCAGGCAACAGGTCTCTTGGGAGGACAGACAGACAGCCCGAGTATTGTGTTGTGTGGATTAAAAAGAGATTAAACGGATCCCTACTCGTTCTAGGAGACCAGAGAAGGGCAAAAGAGCAAACATTACAGAAAGAGCAACTTCAACTCAAAATTTAAAATGAGACTTTCTAAGAATTCCCTCTGTTCACCAACGAGACGGGCTGATGCTGGAGGCAGCAACCGTCAGGCTCAGCAGAGGCTGACGACGCACAGACATAGAAAGCGGGGCTGAGACCAAGTACCACACTGGATGGAAGGGAGCCATGTCTCAGGCCGGTTACTTTTCAAGGCCTCTACAACTCTCAGATTCTGCAATTCCATAACTTTTGAGCACTAGAGTGCCTTAATGAACCATCATTTTTATAATTTCTTTTTCCATTGATGGTGAGAGTAAAAAGAAATGTATGGGGAATTTAAACTGGAGCGATTCATTCTCCTGTACGGTAAAGTCAAGGTGTTGCCGCCCGTTCAGCAGCAGGAGAAGTTATCTTTATACTCATCGGAGAAGCTTAAAAAGGTCTCATGACGTGAGGAAGCACGTGGAGGTTGCATCCAATCGGTGACGGAGTCAGAACTTGTACATTGACGTGAATGTCCTGAACCCCACCTATAAAAAATATAGCAATGCTTTCACCCCCTTTATGGAAATGTGGTTACAAAATAAGTGACACTTCAAGAAATAACTGGGGTTCCACCCCTTGACACACACACAATAAAGCTCTACTATATCAATGCTGGGATTTATTAAAATTTGTTTGAATGCTTGCCTCAGGAAAGTACTTGCTGAGAGAACTGAAAAATTAGCTGAGTAAAGGAAATGCAGCCAATACCATGTGATTCAAGTGGTACATTTAACACAGAATCTCATTAAATATTTTTTGATAAACTCCCTCCGTTTATCTTAGTTATGACTGGTGACGATGACCAAGAAATGGCTTGAAGACCGTGCGGGCCAAAGTGACAGTAAATGGTCACTGAGTTGTGAGAAAATCCTCGCAGGGAGGAGAGGTGGGTGGGGAGGAGAAGGGTGCTTCGGGGATTGGTTTGATCTGGTCTTATTTAATATCTTCATTAATGATCCAGAAGAGGGGTGAATAGCCTGTTAATTAAATTTGCAAATGCGACTAAATTGGGAGATGTTGTAAACATGCTCAAGGACAGAGAAGTAACGTGAAGGCACCTTGAGAGGCTGGAAGGATGGGCCTGAACAGAAAAAGTCAAAAGCATGTTTGTGCTCTAGGAGGACAGGGTGGCCCAGCAGCAGTAAGGGCCCGTGCACGTGTGCTCGTGCTCTCTTGCTCCAGCATTTATTCTCTCGGTGACATGGTTGACGCCTGCCACTGCCCCTCGCTGGCTTCATTTCTGCACACCTTGCAACCGGCTCACTGATTGGGCCTGAGGGCTTTATTTGGGCCACAGCAGCAGAACAAGCAAGAAGTGTGGGAAAGTTAAAGCCCCCAAACCGCTCTCTCTGGTGATGAATGGGAGGGAACTGGATGAGTACTCCACCTTTTCCCCTCGATTTGGGTAGCTCCGGATGTCGCCCAGAATTCCCAGCAAGACTGAGCTCCAGCTGCCTACAGAGGTAACTAGCTTGAAGTCACGCCTTTCACTTACTCCCAACTCGTACTAAGTGGACACATCTCCTAAACACATGACTTGCACTGAAATCCTCGTCTCAGTCACCTTCTGGGAGAACCCAATCCAAGGCATTTAACAACTCTTTCCATGTGCTAAGCACATAGAGGTCTTTGGCCTCAAAGGGCAGGCTTGATTGGCTAATTGAATAGAGAGTGTCAAGTGGATGTTACTATCTGTAATATCCTTATGTCTGCCATAGCACATAAGAAAATCTTGGTTCTAAACACTTAGTATGTTCAAGAAAGCACAGGACGTTGCCTTCATCACCACTTCACTAGGTTCTCCATAATAGTTCTCAGTTTTAATGCTCTTCTTCTCCACTTCCACAGGAGTAGTGAGGACTCTAAACTCCCTAGTACCTCAGTCTTGGATCTGGGATAGAGAGCCCCCATTTCATTCTTCCCGACATCGACCTGTAAAGAACCCCTCTCCCTCAGCTACCATTCTGATCATATCATGGCCCTTTAGGTGAGCCTATAAAGATCTCCAGCCGCCTCAGAAGCCCACTGAGAACCTGCCTCAGGAATTTAGGCTGCTGTTTAAATGCCTTCCCTCTTTACCCATCAGTCTCCGTCGTTTTGCCCATACCAGCCAACATTTTTTCATCTTCCTACTTCTCCCTGAAACTGAACTATTTGTCCCTATTCAGAATTTTTACTCATGGCATTTCCTTTCCTTGGAAAGCTTTCAGATGCCTTTCTTCAAGTCGTTTCTTGTTCCTTTGGGATCCTGCTAAAAAATCCTCTCTCATAAAATCTAAGTTAAACATTCCCAACTCTGTCATCCCCAAGACTGCATAAGCCTCCCCAAAACTCTTCACATGTCAAGAATATGTTTCATACACTAAGATACCTCTCCCACAAAATTTCTATGAAGACGTTATTGGACAATGCATGTACAAATTCTTTGTAAATGGTAAAGTACTTCCCTACCACACACGTGACTCCTTTACTTGTTTTTCCCCTGCTTCTTTATTGTATGGTGGAAAAGATAATGGTTGTGTCCTCTCCTCTTAGTTTACCAGTGTGACATTTAAATAGGATATTTTGTTAAGTCAGGGGCCACATCTATTATAATTTTTCCTACCTCTGTGTACATGCTCAGCATCTCAAACTGTGTGCAAAACTGTTAATGATTGATTGGCCATCCTATTGTACACAAACACCATCTTTTGGTGACAGAAAAAGAAGTGCATTGTAAGCCCTGGCCAAGTAGCTCAGCTGGTTAGAGGATTGTCCCCATACGCCAAGGTTGTGGGTTCAATCCCTGGTCAGGGTACATACTAGAATCAACCAATGAATGCATAAATAATTGGTACAACAAATCTCTCTCCCTCCCTCTCTCTAAAAATCAATCAATAAAATATTTTTTAAAAGAAAGAAAAAAAGGAGTGCATTGCAGATTGTATTTTTCAAAGATGGCTGGAGAGATAGGTAGGTGGAGAGACAGGTAGGTAGGTAGGTAGATAGTCAGCTGGGTCCACCTTTTCAATTTGACTATGTTTCTGAAGAAACAATATAGAACAGGGGTTCTCAAAGCATGCTCTGTAAACCAGCAGTACCAGCACCACCTGGGAACTTGTCAGAAATGCAAATTCTTGAGCCCCACCCCCATCCAACTTAATCATCAGCCCTGCTCCCAAGCGACTCAGATCAAACTGGGAAAGACAAGGTTGCAGGATGTACTGATACTTGTCAGGATAGCATCACTAGAAAAGCCTTTGGTCACATCAAGCCTTTCTAGTTCAAGTTAGTGCCTAATGTTCACTTGGCCTATCAGGAACAGATCCATGTGATATAAGAGCCTCCCTATACCCCATGAACAACAACCATATAGATACGGCCAAATCCCCAAGGCAGTGTCCGCATTTCTCCAACTTCAGGATGGCACCTCTTTTGACTTTCTCATCATTATGTAACTTAACCACACGCCCCTGGCATCCTCAATGCTGACTTGAAGGGCTAATTTGTTTGTTTCCTTGTATTTCTTATGCTCAAAAGAAAGGCATCATGCCTATGTCTCAATATTCCAACGTCCCAACCACAGAACGGGTCATTCTAACCCCACCATTTGTCATGTGGCAAACAACCAATGTCACCTCAGTAAATAATAATGGAAATGAATCGTCTAACAAACGAAAAACCCATGGGACATATGGAATTACACTAGACTCTGTGAACAGTGGGGTGATAATGGTAATAACCTACGTCTGAGGAGAGCTTTTTAGAGAATTGGAAACATTTTACAATAAAGTGCCTCGTCAGTTTTAAATTTACTAGTGGGTAATTGGACACAGCCTTAGCAAAACTCAGGCTGGACTGCACCACCCCAGCCCTATGGGACACTATTCTTTCCTTCACTACCAATAAGCTTCCTCCAGCACTCTCTGTCAACGGGAAAATACAGAAGCTTCTAATCTGAACTCTGGTGAACCAGATCAAGATTATTTCAAAAACACTGCAAATAAAAATGTATCTATCTTTTCACAACATAAAGAGATAATCCACATCCTAAGATATATTTTTTTAGAATAACAATAGTTTCAGCAGGAGTGTTATATCTACAGTGGAGTTCAAGCAGCCTTTCAAACATTCAAATCTCAATGCCAAGGGCACTGAATTCTTCTTCGTGCTTGATCATGGAGAATGCTTATGGGAAACACAAATTAGTGGTTTAAAAGGTCCATAAGAATGCAAAGCATGCAATTTCATTATGGTATGATATGAGGATAATAGAATATCAACATGATAATGAAAGAAAAGAGAAGGTTCCATCATCGCTGGCTTAGAACACATTTAACAAATGAAATCTGGAAAAAAACAGAACTGCTTATAGCAAGCAGCTCTAGGGAATGAAAGAAATCTCTGGTGCAACATATTTTGTTTTCATGTATCTAACTGATTAAATTTGGTCATTCATATCTGAAAACTGAGAAATAAACCTGGAGACATCCAACTTAATACTGCAACTGGACAACAGCTCTAGTCATGACGCCATCAGCCTTCCCACAAAAATACCTGTGAAGACCCAGATGATGAAACATCGCAGCAGTAAATAAAACTGTGATTTGCAGTCAAACTCTTCTCAGAATCTTGGAGGAAGTTCTACCAGTTAAGAAGCAGATTTAACCAGATTAGAAACCCGTTTTGTGACTTCCCCTTTGAGCCTGATTAAAAATATGCCCCTCATTGTCCACCAAGATTCGGGAATTCGACCTCTGTACCAATCACAAGATTGAGCAGCTGCCTTTCTACCATGGCATGCTTCTTTTTGAAGCGATCAATCCACTATTTCATGCCCTCCACTCTAATCAATATCTCTCTTTATACCTCTATTCAAAGACGGAATAGTAATATTAACAACGACAATAGCAGCTAATCTTTGACTTTTACTGTGCACCTTGCTAAGTGCTTTCACACAGTATGTCCTTTAAAGCTCATTCCATAAGAACAGCAATATTATCTTCATTTTTGGAAAGGGAAGCTCAAAGGACGAAATAACTAACCAACATTCACAAAGCTAAGTAGAAGTAGCAGTGGGGTGTGAGCTCAGACTAAGAGACGCTCAAGCAAGTATCTATTGGGTCATGCCACATTCCTTAAAGATACTGCTCAAGAAACACAGAGAAGTAGTTGGTAGCATTTAGGGTCACAGGAGATATTGTCCTTCCAGATGGTATGAAGGAAGGGACAAGGGGGAATTGAGCCATAGTGAGCTCTAGCAGAAACACCTGCTGGGAATTTGCACTTTTGTGCATGCCGCCTTTTCAGAAT
The DNA here is from genome assembly GCA_004026545.1 of Mormoops blainvillei. NCBI lineage: Eukaryota > Metazoa > Chordata > Mammalia > Chiroptera > Mormoopidae > Mormoops > Mormoops blainvillei. Next base: position 1,047 of record PVJD01003617.1, on the reverse strand, counting down.
GTCAGAGTGAGAAAGCCTGGAAAGAAACTCCTGTCTCATTTCTGAAGAGTCACCCCAGAAATGAAAGCTAACTAGACCTCTGAGAAAGGGATGTGATCAGTACCAGAAAGCAGTGCCAAGAGTAAGTGAAACATCCTTCCTATTTCAGGACCCCCCACCCAAAAAAAAACAACCACCACCAAAAAACTATTTAAACAAAAAAGAACAAGGGGGAAATTGAATTAAAACAGGCAAAAGTATCACTATACAAATTCAAAGGATGAGAAGTCCCCTGGTGTGGGGTGGGGGGGGAGTATTACAAAAGCTGGAAGTGGGAAGATTGATCAGAGAGGATCATGTAAACAGAGGACAAGCAGGCCTCCACAAGGTAAGAAAGGAACATCAGTAACAGATAAATGAGGGGACAAGTCAGCAGGATGTGATTAAAAGTGACGCAGGTCAGATAGAAAAAGCCTCAGGAAAATTAGCAGAATAATAACATAATGTAAAACTCCATTGGAGGCGGTAAAGAGTATAATTGACATTGCAGAAAATCAAGCAGTAAATATGGAAGGCAAACTTCAGCAATTCTCCTAAAACCCAGGCAAAAACTTCAATTATGGGGGGAAATATAAAAAATATACACTAGAGAGTAAACTTTAAAAGTAGAATAATGGCATCAATTATAGTATCTGCAGTCATAGTGAAGAAGAAAATCTTCCTCCAGAAAAAAACAAAAAGAAATATGAATACATAGATCAGGCTGCTCTTCATGGTCCAAGAAAATCATTGGGTTAGGGAGGGGGTGTGGAGGCAGGAAATCACATGGACCTATCCAAAAATGTGCAACTATTAGGATAGAGTTTTAAATATTACACATTTTTAGGCAGAAAAGAAAATCAGTATATACACAAAGAAATAAAAGTATGATCAGCCTCGTACTTTTTAATACTAAATGCTAAAAAAAAATGAAGTGATGACTAACATTTTAAGGACAAAGTTGTAAACCAAGAGTATTATACCCTGTCAAGGCACCTTTCTGAGTAATGCAGTAGAAACACAGACTTG